>NIPQ01032436.1:0-12024 GCA_002806875.1 Lepidotrigona ventralis hoosana
TCAGTTTTCCTTTCTGCCCGTGGGTCAAGAAACGTCAGCACGGTCTCGTTTCCAATGTTAAATTCCAGCGCGACAGTTAACGTTGAGAACGGGATGAAAAGGATGTTCGATATTTCCTTGCGAATTTACAACGGAGATACTTACTTGTATAGCTGTATAGCTTTATGCGCGCGTTTCGTGCGTTATGATTGTTGATTATAATCGTTTGTACACCTCGGACAGGGTGGAAATACGTCCGTATTTTTGGACACATTTTTGTCATACGTTTTATGGCAAAGCATGCTAGAGGGAAATTCTGTTTTCGCTCCGTCGCGCTCGATGTTTGTCGTCGAGGCAGCTCGAGTGGTTAGAAATCGTCATTGCAAATCGAACGTCAATAAACAACAACAAACTCTTGCGTTTAATTAATTAGATATTTCCTCGTTGCGCAAGAAAATGAGAAATCGATCACGCAGATCGATATATCTATATATGTATATATATAGATATATCTATATATGTATATATATGTATGTATAAAGCTTGATACAAAAAACGAGTGAAGAGAGCAGTAAGAATGAAATTGCCTTGTCGTTGTTTATAACGGGCTATAAAAATGAACGCTGCGCAAACACGTAGCCGAGCGACTGTCTGTGAAATTGCATAGTTCGCCGTTGTCGGTCATTCATCGCCGGGCATAACAAATCCGCGCACACGGATCCAATGCAAAACGTCTCGACTAACTTTCAACAAGCTTCGCGTAAATCTGCCTGTTATTCGCTGCATCGAGTGACCGATTCAATCTATATATTTCTCGATTGTTCGAAAAACCGCTAATATCCAACATTTTTATTGATTGCCTCAACGTACGGATTCCGACGTTCGTTGACCGAGTTTCAGTCGGCCGAAAGTTAAATTGGTTAGAATCGCGAATGAAATTGTTCCCCCCTCTCTTTTGTTTTTTCCTTGCGCGAGATTGACATTTTTTTGATTACAAAAAACGTTATTTCCCCGGCATGAAATTCAACACCGGAAACTGTTATTTTATTAACCCCGGGCGCCACCCTGACGTCGATCCAACCGAATTTTTTATTTACATGTCTAAATGTCGAAAGTATCAAAAACATTTGAAACGAGCGCGTTCGAGGAGAGTGTGCTCCATCCTCGTCTCGTGTATTTCGACGGTTGCGAGTTAAAAATGAGAAGTTCTCCAGTTATATAGCCTCGTGAAACGCTTTATGCACGTGTTATTAATGCACATTTCTCGCGTCCACGCGAATAACTCCACGGCGAATAATTCCTCTACATTCTACACTAACCATCGCTTGTGTTCAGAAATCTACAAGTAGATTTTAAGTACCTCCGCCGCAAGAAAGGATCATCGTTCCGTCGTTTGTCGCGAGAGGAAGCCTTCGTCAAAGAAATCCCAGCGAATCCCATTTACATTTGAACCAGCGGTCGCGTTAGTGAATCCATTAAGCCGCCACTTTATTCCGAGAACCGTATCGCGACGCTCGCTACATTTCTCCCAACGCGAACTAAGTCGTCGTCGTCGTCGTCGTCGTCGTCGTATTTCATTTCTCCGGCTAGGACGACGCGTCGATGTACCATACGACGAACGAACACGCGACGAGATTGCATTCGATCGACTCGAATTCCGCGTCCGGACGTTTCGACGATGAAAGTCCAACGACGGGCATCGTTTCGTTTGGTCGCACGAAACCGATCCGTAATAACAATAATAGATGCAATTGTTACGCGTTAAATCCTACGACGAATGTAATGTAAATCACGGCAACGGTATCGGTGCAGCGAAAGATCGGATATAGATCGAGTCGCCTTTTTTTCTCTTTGCACTTTGTTTCTTTTCACCTCTCTCGGTCTCTGACACTCTTTGCTCTTTTCTCTACAGGACCGTGCCGCTATAACGACTGTATGAATATGGAGGCTCGCCATTTTGCGAGACACACAACGCCTGCAAACGACGTTAAAAGAGACACGCGCGGGGAATCTCGTTAACGTTCGACGAAGCGACGTCAGAAAATATGAAACACACAGAGGGAGGGAAATAAAAGACGAACGAGCGAAATTTTGCTCGCGTCGCGTGCACATCCGCCTCGCGGGGAACGATTGCCAACCGTTGAAGCAGGTCGATTGCCGATAATGGAACGTTGAAACGACGGTCTGCTAAAGCTTCTAGAGGAAATTATTCGCGAAATTGATTAAGATCGGAGAGGCGAGAAAAGCGAAAGGGTGATTTTTCTTTTCTTTTTCTTTTTTTTTCTTTTTTTTCTGAAGAAACGTCGTTGGTAAAAAATATCGATTAACAAAACGGTGTCGTTTCCAAGTAGTTGGTTCAATTTTAATTTTATTTTAATTTCACAGAGAAAAGAGAGCTGAAATTCTTCCTACGTTATTTTGGCGAGAGATCGAGTTTGTTTCGGTTTCGTCTTGCAACTAGATCGTCAAAAGAGATCGCGGCCCGACAAGAACGCGGTGGACTTCTCGCTAGTGTTAGCGTGCTAACACCTGCTGGCTCGTTTATTGGAATTTAACCCCGGTGTTTCAGGCCGAACGCCAAACGTCCGGTTCGATCCGTTGAAATTCAGTAGGAGAAAGATGATACGACGGATACGTAAGAGAGACTCTAGTTAACCAATTCCTTGTTTCAAAATTCTGCGAATTGTTCAAAATTCTGACGCAGTAAATGGTAGCAGCGTGAAACATTATCGACTTGGATCACTTTGACGCGAATTAATTTAATTAAATGGCACTTAATATCGTATTCGCATCGACAGAACACGTTTATTCGTTCGTCGAATTTCCATTGAATTTCCCATTGAATCGGGCAATGTGAAACTTTGAATCGCAGCAAATGCAGCTGTTTTAAATTTTCTATGACGACTTGACGAGAAGGGGGAAACAAATTTCACAAAATAATGGACGTCGCTCGCGAAATTATTCCCACGCTTGCCCATGGAAAACTCTTATGCGTATACTGTTGCAGAAAAAATTGAAAATATGTGTAAAAGTTACAAGACTCGAGTGTACGACAAGTGTTGAAAATTGTCAAAATTGTATGTTGAAGCTTGTCAAGGTGTGTGTGCGGATTTTCATGTCAAATCATATTTGAGATTATTGAAATAATCGAACGTTGGTAGAAAAAAATTGTTTTACATATCAAAAAAAAGCATCAACATTAAACGCATGAAAATCCGCTTAAAATTCTAGTGACGAAAATTTTTACGATCTCTGCAAAATATATGCAGTTGAGCTCATATATTTCATAACTTCCGCATACGTTTCCAGAATCGTTGAAAATCCTTCAAAATCGTTTCACTAATGTAATCGTTTCACTAACTGTGGTAGTATTAATGTTGTCAGAGTGCTAATAAAATTTCAACACACGTACAGTCGCGCGAGGAATATATTCACAAATGTTATACGAATTCCTTCGCCAACCACTATACATATCTCCCGTGCAGTTCTATCGCAACGTCTCGCTGTAAATAAATTTTTCAACAGATGGAAGCTATTAAAAAACTGTTCCAAGGTATCCACTTTCAGCGCCGGTTGCGCGTTCCTTCGATTTTATTATTTCGCGTCTGCGATGGAAACAATCGTTAGAACGTGCACAGCGTGCGAAAGCTGGAGCCGCCTGGAAACTCTTTAAAGCTTGAAAACTAGTTTCTTCCGCCAATCATCTGGTCAGCAAACAGCTGAACTTCCGCTTGTTTCCGAAGAAACTACTTATGATCGTGGCGCGCCTTCGAACCGAGCTTTCTGCAATCTTTCGTTTCTGCAGCTTCGAGAAATCAGGAAGAGAGAAACAGGAGAGATCTTCCCTTTTCACTTATCTGATTGATCTTGTTCTTAATGAAACAAATATTCCACGGCAACGCAGACCGCAATTAACCGTTTCCGTGCACGATTTCGTCGTCGAATTGTCGTTCGTCGTTCGGGAGAGAAACATTCCTTTCGTCCTTTGCGGGAAACTCTCTTGTTCCTCCAGAACAATCGTTTTTCATGTTTTATAAGATTCAGAGGTTCCTCAAGAGACTGGATGAAACTCCGTAAAAGGATTAGATGGCCAGTGCTACCCTTATAGCCCCAGAGTTAAGCAGTTCGTCAGCAGGGATTCCACGTAATTGATCTCCCCTGGCAGTACAATAAATTGACGACACTCGGGAACACAAAGTCTAGGAATACTCTTCGAGCAGTTACAATTGCCGACGTTCGATAAAAAAATTCCAAAAAATTCTTGCTAGAAAACAACATGTAATTCTTAGATGGAAATTCGAATTTGACATTTGAAGGAAAAGAATCGTTAAATTCTTGCCACTTTGTTTGCGTGACAATTAATCGAATCGAGAAGCGTCGTTAGTTACTTTTGGCGCCTTAATTTTACTTTTCGGGTGTGTTCTTCTAAGGAAAAAACAGGAGAATTCTCTTTCATCAGATAAAATGGGAACAAAGGCAGCGAGCAGGTAGAACAGGTGGATTTATGATCTATGAGGCAGTGCAATAAGTAGAAGAAGGGGCTTTACGATAAGATANATAGAACCGTGCAATAAGTAGAAGAAGGGGCTTTACGATAAGATATGTATAATAAAGGACTTTTTTAACATGTGGAATACGATGATGCATAACTAAACCATGGAAACTCTAAAGCAACAAATTTTGTGGCCTTTCTCCGCTTTGTAATAAGTAGATTAACCTCGTACATGGTCAGACCACTGATAGTGTGATAGTCTGGATTACACAATTTATAGCTTTAGAGTCATCTCGTTAACAGGCTGATAATCACGCAGTCATATTTGTAAAGTAGTTACAAAATTTATAGTTTCTTCAAAAAGATCTCTAGAAAATTCTGCTGCAAGGGAAGAAATTATAACAGCTGGCCAATATAATGATGACAATGAATAGGAATAGAATAAACTCTGGAGAACGAAATCGCTGGCAAAGGGATGCCAATTCGCGCTTTCAGAGCAGAGGATAGGCGTCTGTATCATCGTAGCTGCAGGCTCCATGTTTATTTCGCAACCTCCTGCTCGAGAATGTCCAAAGAGGGGCGTACGCCATCAGCAACATCCGCTTCCCTTTCGCTCGCTTCCTTTCCCAGAAGCCAGAAGCGGATTTTCAAAGGAATTGGAGCGAAGGCTGGCAAGGCGGGAAGGCGGACGCCTTTTTTTACGAAGTCCGCTAATAAGATTCAAAGGTTCGGCGTGAAATCGTGTTGTTCGGTCGGGTAACAACAGCTTCTGCCTGCATATTGTTTCTCATCGGTGTCGACCGGCCTGCACGGAGAGAAGCGACTTCTCCCCCTCCACCCCCTCCGACCACCGCTCGAGTTCACCGTAACTTTAATAAACTTTCGAACGAGCCGTGCTCGAGAACTTTGCGCCGTGTTTCTGCTAAAACCGCCACACGAACGTCTTAACGATGTCTTCCTTCCGTTTGTAATTGTACCGTCCGATTCTCTTGACGTTTTTCTTTCTTCCTTTCTTTTTTTCTTTCTCTCGTCTCTCGTTCCCTCGAAACAAATTCGACGCGGTAACGGCAGTTAGAAAGACAAGGCGAAACAAAGAGGGACAGATGAACGAAGAGGGGGGGGAAAAGGTCGCTCCTCGAGGAAGAAAATAGTATCGGTATTCACGAGACCGGAATAACGAAATCGAAACGCTCTAGACAATCTGCTCGAACTGAAATGAAAGACTCCAAGAAGATACGAGATATTTGTTTTACCATTAAATATGGCCGTTCATTAAACCCGAGTTTCTGATTTAACTCGTTTGCTGCAAGTTGACTTAATGTCAGAAGTACGTCGCGATGTATAGTTAATTGCTGGAGGGAAAATAAATAAAAAAGTTGTGATCGAAAAATAAAATACACGACGATCGTGTGCCAGCGAGAGTCGGGGAAATACCCCGAAGTGAGGAAAGTGACGCCTGCTGCGCGAAATCGTCCGCGTCGGCTAATCGTTTAAGGGTTTAATCGGGATCCACGGCGGAAAACTGATTCTTCGACGTCCGTACGATCTGATTAAGCGTACGTAGTCAATCGATTGAGCACAACCATGCCAGTTGGCCAGCTGTGCAACCCGTCACGGATTTGATCTCTCGGCACGGCCGAATGCGTTTCGTAAGAATCAATTAATTATACGCGTCTCTGAGTGTGAAATATTCGCAACGAATGTCGATCCTTTTTGCGTTTGTTTCGTGACCCACATTGATCAACCGTAGTATAAATAATCACTGAATAACGAAGAGAACCGTTTTAGCGCCAGTAGTACAGATCGGCGCTTGGTCAGAAGACTCGTAAGTGGAAACAGTTAAGCGGAGCCTTTCGGGAAAGCATGTCAGTAACAGAAGATCAGGAGATTGGTCTCTTTCTTTTTTTGGTCCGGATATACGCTCTAAATACCCTAACAGTGGATTTATGGAGGGTTTATATAGCCTTCTTAACCCTGACTCGAGTCTAAGCTCGCCAGCCCATGGTACCATTGGATTAAGGTTAAGCTCCGACTCGTTTACCTAAGCTAAAATCTTCGAGTAACTATTCGTTGCCTCTGTGAAATGGGTCCCATATCGAGCGAGAGAACGACGATGACACGGTGAGTCTTCGGCGAGGTAACTTTCGTTTCCAAGCTGCTGCTCGTCGATTAATTACCGATCTCTCAAACGAACATTCGGCTTCCGTGTGTATGTAAAACGCAAACAGGGAAAAAAAATATCTCTTTCTCTCTCTCTCTTTCCTTGTGAATTAAAATGTTAAATTATACGGAACTTGTAGCAATCTAAATCACAATTTGATTATTTCTGCTCAAAGGAACGATGAATGTGAAAATTTTTGCGTCAGGTTCTTTGACGTGTTCCCAATTCTATTACGATATAATATTACGCTGCTGGTTCTGTAATTCCATTTGACGATCCCGTTCGACATTTACATAAAGAATAACGAAACTGGCTAAAAAAAGGGAAAAGAAGGATGTAGAAATGAAAAACAAGACATTGGACGTCGAAGATGAACGTTCAGAAAACTGTCCGGCGACAGATAATTTTTAATTTAATTAATAATGCCAATTCAGAGAAGCGTGTACTTCTCTCTCGGGACGCCTCTGGTGCTCGTTTATTTCCGTCGTTTAAACTTATTTGCACGCTCAATGATTTCTTTTCCATCGAAGAGTCTGCACCCTCTGATCCGTTCGCTCATCCCTGATTTCATCTCCGCCCGAGCGGTCCCGTAATGATCGAAACGAACGATAACTAAATGTGAAATGATCCGAGAAATACGATTGGATTAAAGTTCCGAACGATCCGAATTTGAGATTTCCTCCAACTCTAAGCGACTGCTGGCCGTACTTTCAATCTCTAAGTATCTTTTCTTCTTAACTACTAGGTTACTTTTCCCCGATAGCGTTTTCTAAATCATCCTCTCCCCCCCCTCATTGTTTCGAGGGAAACAATATCATCGCGCGATCATCGATTCGATTTGTTTCTTTGGTATATCTTCCAGTCGCTTCGAGTGCAAGGTTGCTTATTGTTTCGCCGAGTCGAGCAACTTTGAAACGAACAATTTCAGCAGGAATTTATCTCGGACACAGTGCTAAACTTCCTCTTCAGGCGGAGTCCACTCGTGTACCTCCCTCTAACAATCTATCCGCTCTTCTAATTAACGATAGAAGACATTCGACGAAAAACATCGAGACCCGGAGATGTTTACTGTCTCTTCGAATCGACGTGTTGCCGAATCGTTAAATAACGTCGGAAGGGCGTGGATTTTGTTCTATCGAGTGCATCCTTGTCCATTGTGTTTGATCGTTAAGCGCTCTCGAAAATTCGCTAATCGCTCGAGTGTAGGCAGCTTCTGGGAACTTCTCCGCTCTGAATTTCCCTCGTACTTCAAACAAGTCGACGAAAAAGTAGTTCAACGTGATTGCGTAATTGCCGATCGGGAAGCGCCAACTTTTCTCACCGAGTCTGTCAATTTTCTTTAAAACCACGCTGTTCCGCCCAAAACTTTGCGGTCAACATTTTCAACGACAATCCTTTTACAAAATCCTCTTCTTTCCTTTTTTCTTTTTTCTTCATCCTCCGCGGAACGTGGTTCGAAAAACAATCCGTGGAAATTGAAGTGGAACAACGTAGCCCTATGGTAAACCGAATTTTCGAACAAATATATCGTCGCGGGAATAGAGCAAGCGGGAAAAATCGAACAGAGAAGGTGCATGAGAACTCGAGTGTGAAATAAAAGGGCAGAAATATAACGAAAGTAAAATATACGTCCCTCTATCGTATTATTACTAGTCGTCCTTCAAAAAAGAGAAACGCTCGCTTTCTGAAAAAAAAAAATTCTAGAAATTCCGCGCCCGCGGAGGCACGTGAACGGCCGTGAACGAAATAGAACGAAAAAGCACAAAGTATAAGAGCATCGGCGTATCAAACGGTATTCCGGTTTGATGTAGCAGTCCGTCAAATGCTATTTCCCTGCTCAAAAGCTTCGCAGCAGCTCTTTCTCTCTTTTTCTCTCTTTCTCGAGTTGAATCGATTTTTCGTCTGTTTTCGGAGCACCTGCAACTTTTCAAGCCGTAGCAGGCCTTCTCCTCGCATCCACGCATCCGGTCTCTCCGCGTCCAATCGGATCCGTCGTTGATCCGATCCGATTCGTTGCACAGCACACACTCTGTACGTCTGATTCATTTCCATAGCTCGCAATTTCTTCCTCCGGCGGAATTACTCGACCTGTCGTTGCTCGGGATCGTTGCTCAGCCTAGGTTTAATCCCGCAATAGGAAAGAATGCTCTTTACATCCGAATTACATCTGGATAGAAAATCGAGTCTCTCGGGCCCGGAAATCCGATCCTGATCAGATATTAGAGGATTAGAAATGAAATGTGACCGGCGCGCGCCCGTGACCTGGATCTCGCTGGCCGTGTCGTTGCCTGTCCCTATCTGTCGAGCACACGTTATCACCGATGTTTTCTCTAATGTTATCGGCAATCTTCAAAGCCAATGGCACACAGCGATGAGCGTAATTGGACCGAAAGATAATTCGCGCTGTTCTGACTTGGATCGTATAGAAATTACTAAGATCTTATTTCAAAGCTTGAGATCTCTGCTTTGACAGGCGTTGAAATCCGTTTTTCTCAAAAATGATTTTACACCGTGAACACTGTTTCTTCGATAGCTGTAAAAATTCAATCATCTGTGAAAGCATTGAAAAACATTTTTTTTTTTCGCGACTAATTTTGAAAAATAAAGTCTCCACTTTGCAACAAGTAAAGAGTTTACTTTCTTCCCAGCATTTTATTGAACTTTGAATATTACTAGTATTTAATAAAGTGATGAAAGGAATCGGTTTAAAGAGAAAATTTTAGTCTTCAAGATCATGATAAATCCAGTTATGAAGAGAAATTTTATTGCTTTTGGAGAAGTTTGAATTGTTACAATTCAAGAAGAAAAATACTTCACTTTTTCACCCGTTGCACTATACAATCAAATCATTTTGGAAGGAACGAACTCAAAACTGTGAAATTGATGGTTTTCAAATGAGACCAAGTGGATTTTTGTTATGATTTTCCTTTACAAAGTTACAACAGTTTGAATTATCGACAATTTTTCATCATATTTATTGGTTCAGTTGCGCTTTCATCTGTCAAACAAGTTCGATATTTCAATTTCGCCAAATGGCGAATGTTTAATTTCGAGAAATTTAAACATTCCGCTGATGAATAAAATGCATATAACGTGCAACATAATTTGTAAAATAGATGAAACGCGTTGAACATTTTGACGTTCGTGTTATATGTACAATTTAAATTTCCGAAAATCAGCCAAATGCATATGTATACGCGGTGTGTAATTGATAAAATAGACGTCTCGTTTAATTTTTAAAATGACAACGTATAAAGCTGAACGATTCGATTCTTCGAATCGCTTCGATTCTTCGATTCTTCCTATCTCTTTGTTTAATCTTGCGAAAATTCGGAGTTCTTGGAACTCAATGACACGCATGTAACTGTGCAAAAATAGACGAAATGTTCAAAATAAAATACGCATCATGACGTTGCACGTGATAAATCAGACGTTTGAATTCCATTTCTTTATGTTACGTTCGCAAAGAGATATACGAAATTGCACGAATATCTGCAGTCTGATTACAACGTTGTAGTATTTCAACTAGCATTACGTAAGTTCGAATCAGATATCGGTACTACCGACCGTTGCTAATGGCTGATACTGCAATAATATTGTTTAAGTAATTCAATACACCGTTGTGTTATAATTAACAGTGAAAATCGACGTTCGACCAAACTGAATATCTGCATCGAGTTGTACTTGGTAAATACACGGCGATCGTACCGGTCGTAGAATAGAAAGTAAACCGATGTTTTCCAATCTGTCGCGAATGATAATTGATTTGTTTGCCGAAAATCGTTTCGTAGGTATTATAGTTTCGTTGGATTATTCTCGGCCGTACGTTGCACGGAAAATCTATCCCGCGGGCGAAGTGCGAACAAGTTTCCGGGAGAATTTTGGTTTCAGCGCGATCTGAGCATCCGTGGCCGCATAAAAATCCTCGATAACAGCCGAACTTGGGAAAATATATCACGAGCCTGTCAAAAACATCGTCGCGGACGGAGCTCGACGCGCGGCGCAATAAGTGTCAGATATGTTTTAAAACTGTGTATCAAATGAATTTTATTTCGGAGAAGGTTTTTTTAATGAATAAATCTGTCAGAAGGAAGTTCGTACAATGTATGTTCCTGCGACAAGAAAAAAAAAGGAACAAAAAGAAAAGGAATCTTCTCATTAAGTGACGAATGAACAACGGAGCTGTCGTTATTTACAGTGACACTGTTATCATGACAACCATCGGATTTATTTCGACGCGTATAAAGAGATCCGAAGGTCCCCCGCGAAAACTTATTTTTCGTTATTTTCGAAATAACGCGTGCCGCTAGAATGGTTCCATTTGGAATCGTAATCTCGAAATGAATCCGGCCGCGAATTAGTATGTATCAACGACACAATCTTTGTCACGAAAGGAGACGCATTGTTTGATTTCGTTTTATTCTATTACTGGCTATCAACTAAATGATTTAATTAAGGAAAATGGAAAAATCTTGAAGCGGAGAGCTGCAGCTCTGTCGCGAGCCATGTGATTAAATAAAAATCTCTAGCCAATTATATAATTGGCGCGCGCGGACGTGTCACCGTTATGGACGTTCGCTTCTCTCGTGAAAGAGGAAAATTATACACCGAGGTATAATGAGAACAGTTGGCCCGGACAATCGATTTACGTAACGCGAAAAGTAAGAAAGTAACGCGAAAGGGAGAGAAAGCAGCACCGTGCACGTCCGATGGGACAAGAAACTTACGCAATCGTTCTTATTATTCTATCGCGTCTTACAATATCCGCATGATCACGAATGCAGTTTATTGCAAAAGAAGAAGAGAAAGGAGAAAGGATCTTCAATCCACAAAGGAAACGTGGAAATCTAACGGAAATAGGAGACTATGGTATAACTTGGACGATGTAAGAAGCTTAAGCTTCGTCAATTATAAGCATGTAGACATATTACAGGCTCGAGGAAATTAATGAGCCTCGGCGAATGGTGCCATTCTTTTTATTTTTATTTAATCGCGTTGAAATATTGGAACTACCTCAATTCGAGTGGAGATTTTTTCTTCCATGCACGCTTCGTTGTCAATTGCTGTAGCGAAATGAATGACAGATCGAAGGACAACGAGCAAGGTGGCTTTGAAAACTCTCTGGAAAGTTTCCGAGGTCTGGGAAATTCTACGAGTCTGTCTGTGTGACGCTCGCCGGAACTTAAGTTGAAACAGAAGACCCTACGGATCACTAAAATCCAGAAGATCCACTGAATTCTCCGTGGGTTCTCACCGCGAGAGAGTTCGAGGGAAATACAGAAAAATCGTGTGCTGTGAAAGCAGAAAGAGTTCGTAAGATACTAATGACGTATCTCGGCAGGTTCTTGAAACGAGAAATCGTGGGTTTAGAAAAAGAAAAAAAAAAAAATAC
>NIPQ01032447.1:0-12308 GCA_002806875.1 Lepidotrigona ventralis hoosana
CACAATGCGCTCATAGTGTCCTTGATATATCCTACGAATGAATCCATTTATGCTAGCCATCCTCCCGGCATTCTCTGCATCTTCCACCATCACTCGAATCATCTTCTACGCTTTTTTACTTTTCTTCCTTTGTCAACGGAAGGTTGGCCGAACGGTGGCCATCGACCAACGAGAAGTAGCCCGCTTCCTTTCGCCCCGTCTATCACGAGTTGCGAAACGGATTAAACGGGAAAGCAAGGAAAGAGCTTGGTGGCGCTTCCGGCTAAATCTATCTAATGAGGACCGAGACCAATTTCTTGCTGTTTGCACTCCGGGGCAAGTTGAGAGAAACCAGATCCGTTTTCTTCTTTATCTCTTCCATCCAAGCTGTGAGAATTTCGACCGTCATTCGCGAGACCTTTGACTGAATTTCCAAAAATCTGTAGCTGACCACCGCGATAAGTTCATCAAAACTACCTTTTCTGTTATTCCACTCAGGGATGGGCATGATCTTTTTATTATATGTTTAAAAAAAATTTTTTTGTAGATTCAAGTACTTACCATGAACAAATATACGCCGCAAGAGAGAATCAGAAAGCCAGAGAAATGTTTCTTAGACAATTTTGAATGACACTGACTTCTCCATTCGGCCTATTCAAAAAGGCAAAGCTTACGTTGATAAGTCAGGAAATTTAGCACAATTGAAAGATAATATTCGAAGCGAAATGGTGAAAGCCAGCAACGTTGAAGTGAAACGCGTTGAAAAGAACAGAAATTTGCGAACGCTTTGGTGGTCATTATTCGAAGGAAAAATAAAGATGAAAAAATAATTTTTAAAACACAGTCAAAATGTTTGAACTTGAATTTAATTTAAAATAAATAAAATTAGTTACGTTTCGACGTTTTTTATTAGAAAAAATAAATAGGTGAAAAAAAGAGATTCATCTCTATTAATCAACAATCCGCATAATCGTTATTCACAAAATGATCTTCTCCTGTAGTAAGAATTTCTTTGAAACGATTAATGCGTGAAGAAAATATGTGACTTGGTAATAATTTGGAACGAAGATGCTGATAATTTTGATGAAAAAGAAAAGAAAACAAATATACAACATAAATACGGTTCCATCGAAATTTGATAAATGATTGGCCAATTTATCCGCTTACATATCGTTCGATACAGAAAGACCCGTGGTCTCGACTGATCGATTCAAGCGCATCGAGTTTGTTGTTCGCTTCGATCATGCGGCGATTTCGAATTCGGAAGAATTAGCGTGCAATTAGAGAGCTGTTCAAAGCCAAGGATCGGCACACGATTGAAGAGCTATTAAATGCCTCGTGAACGCGTGTAAGAACGGGGCTGAATGAAACAGTCGATCCGCTTGTTATCATTTCGCTAATTATCTCGACGTGTTCTCGCACCGCGCACGAGAGCGAAATTTGTGAAAATAAAAACGCGCCACGCTAGTTGTTTCGCTAGATGTTTTTCGATAAAACGCGAACAAATTAAGCAAGAAGCAACGATATTTCAGCGTGCAAAAGTTGGCAAGAAAGATGCGACGTGACGTGCCGCAAAACAGGGAAAGTATGTGGCCGCTGAAAGAATAATTCCAGTTAAATCTTCTTCTTGAATCTCCTTCTTGCCACGTAAGCGTCGAATTTCATTTTTCTCGACTGGCTTAAGAACTGGTTGAAATTAGTTTTACTTTCAACTAACTATGACAATAATAATAAATAGCTGTAATAGTAGTAGCACACTCGATACTCCGGAATATTTTTCCTACGTCGAAACGCAAGTCAGTTTTATCGTCGTCCGTCGCTTAATAAGAACAAAGACGACCGGCAGATATTTGCGGCAGTTAAATTAAAAACTCGGGGAAGAAAATAGAGCCGAACGAACAAACAATCGAATAAGAAAAACAGGTTAATTAAATGTGTTTGCAGCAGTTTAAAAAGCTGGTAAAAAGCACAGCCGAAAGATTCTGGCGAAGATCTCGAAGTTCCAGTTCTCGATGATTGATGATATATACTATATTTATATTTATATACAAATATAAATTTATCTTTCCGGAACTTATTTTTCCACCGTGATGTGGATGTCTGTCAGACATCGCTTCGTATTTTCTTTAAACGACAGGAAAGTTTTCTACTCTGCGGTCATGAAATTCTTCGGTCGAGAAATTCTTCGGTCGATGTGGACAAGGCAGGTTTGCAATTGAAGTTGAGCTTGAGGAAAATCATTCTGCACGTGATTTGTTATTTGCCTTGTTTACAATTATCTTTCTGATTTTATGCCTGAAACGTTATACTTTTATAGATATACATGTAAATTCCTTTCAATATTGATCGATGATCTTTAGGACGCAATAATTCTTAAACAAAAAGTAGGCTATTACCGCCCGTACATTTACGTTCCTACTTGACATTTGCTCGCGTAAATACGCCCACGCACACGTCCAAGTAAACGCTACCAGCGCTGTATTACACGCTACCAGCTCTGAATAACACCGGCGGTTCGAAAATTGAAAAGATTAGCCTTGGTGCCCTCGTTATCGAATTTTATTACTCTACAAATACATTTGATGCCGCCATCGTTCGCCTCCAGCCATTCTACGAGGACTCTGCTCGATGTTGTAAGTCAGGGTCAAGTAACAGAACGAAAAATCTTCTGATTCTTCTTCTACAATTGTTACTCGCCCGGCTTCTTCGAGGTTCTTTCTTGTGAAAAATAATTTTCGGTTTCAAAAGTTCGCTGCAGAGCTTGGCGCGAGAAAAATTCACGGATGTCGTTAGTTTTTGGACGAGTAAATCGTGGTAAAGCAGTTTTTGAAAGTGTTTCGAGGAAAAGAGGGAAAAGTGCAGACCGATGGATGACCTGTGAAGACAATACTCGATCGAAGAAAAGAAGCTGGTAAAATAAGCTGGTCCGACACTGTTTGTCCAGCGATAAAATCTCTGCGAGATGCAATCTCGAAACGATGACGACCGACTACTCTGGAAAATGAAAGTCAAAGTGGCGTGCAAATAATCCCTATGTATTTCTAGGTACTTGTTGCGCAACCGGGGCCAATTCCCGGGGCAAACAACTGCTTAAAATGAACGAGCTGTCGCTGGCGAACAGCCTAACGCGTTAGATCAACCGGGAGCAAAAAGAGAAGAGAAGAATGGGAAAACGCGACAAGATTTTTTCGCCTGTCGTCGTCGTCGATTCATGGCTTTTTCGAACCACAGTTTCTTCTCTCTTCGGTTTTACCAAGTGTCGAGCAATAATCTCTCTCTCTCTCTCTCTCTCTCCCTCTCTCTCGAGGAAGTTCGAGTTGTCGAAAGTACAAAAGAAAGCGAACGAGGATTCCGCGAGATCTACCGGATGCTTCTAACGATTTCATTCTGTCGAAACGCAGCTACCACATGCACGGACGAACGTTAATTCACCCTTGTTTAGTCAATGCTCGTGATCCTCGCTCAACGACGGTATCTTTTTCCAATTATCTGCCCGCAAATGGCGTCATTTTCTACCAACCGTGTGTGTCGTCGTTGACTTCAAACTGTCTTCCAGCCGACAAAAAAGTTGATTCCCGATTGAAACGGATTTCAATATCTTCGCTGGCGAATTAATTATGCGGGATAAACCAGCCGAGAAATAAGCTTTTATCTTCGAATCGTTGTAAATTCGTCCGAAAAGTCAGAAAAGTTATTTTTATTTATTTCACGTTGTACGTTTGTGCTCAAGTTTGTAATATTAAACGGTCCGATTAAATTCGTCTTACAGTCGTTAATGTTTATTAAAGAAGTCAAGGACAGAATTAGAGCTGTTGAAAGAAGAGAAATTTTATATGTTGCGGAGATTGTAGGCGTCTAGATTTTGTTGGAAACAACATTTTTTTTTCTCCCTGACGAACTAACGTTATAATCGGAAGTCTCCAGCGAAAGTAACGAGATAAAAAGAGAAGAAATATCGTTACATAGAAATCGTAAAAGCTTATTAAACTAAAGCTTATTGATCATCTACAAAAGTTGATGACAATTGTAAATAAACGTAACAAAAAGATAAAGTGCAAATTCATTCAAAAAGTATCCCTCTTAAGAAATTGCGCGATCTTTTTGGAAAACACAATGCAAAATGATTTCAGCATGGTGCAAATCACGAGTTCAACGATTCGTGAATGTATAAATCAAACATTCGACAACTCTGTACGATAAATAAAAACTCAACTGGCTTTTTTCGAAGACACAAACTATATACATTCATGTTGTATACATTCTTGTATGTAAACGACACAAATATTCTAAAAATGCAAGTTCACTAGCATAAAAACTAAAAAATTTGGCAAGAATGAGATACTGATACGACTGATTGTAAAAGTAGCTTTATTAACAACCGCCAAAGATGACACGCAGTGCAATGCCTCGCAAAAGTGAAAGAAAGAATTTACTTCCTAATAAAAATACACAGTTTCTAAAACTATAAAACGATTTGCAGATCTCATAAATCAGAAGATCGCTCATTGGCGTGCAGAAATAGTCAACACAATTCCAATTCTTAAATTTAAAAACTATGTCGAGCCGCACTCGACTTTTTTTTGGACTTTAACATAACCTAAACCTAACCTGAACCTAACCTGCCGCAAGGAAATTTTATGTCGAGTCAGACTTGACGCTGGATTGCAGAGGGTTAAATATAACCAACGTCTAAGGGAAAAAATTATACCATGCAAACGGCAAGCAATCTGAAGAGATGCTTGTGCAGTAATGACGAGTACAGATGTAAATATGGCGGAGAGAGGGAAATTGAGATTTTCGACAGTCGATCAAACACGAGCGGCGTGAAGGAATTTTGGGGAAAGCCGGAGTTAATTCTTTTGTGGACAGATTTCGGGCTGTTCGTTTTCATATATTGGATGGCGCGCATGTTCCACGCGACCAACAAACGAAATTACGAACTTCTGGTTAGGAGGCTTCCGGTAATGAAGCTGCCGCCGCACGCCGCTCTGATTTAAGACGAATTACATGATGCACCGTGTCGCCGGCAAATGGAACGTTTAATCGCCTTTCGAGATTGTTACGTGACGTGATTCGACTCGTGGTTGGCCGAATGTCTCAACTCTCTCGACTCGGCGCGACGTCGAACAATTTTAACAATAGAACTACCGACAGTTAAGACGTAAAAGAATTAATTGTGTCGTTTCAGTTTATTTCAATTATTGTTGTCTGTGTTGTTTATCTTGTGTTTACTATTTGTTGCTTTCTTTCCATTTCTTTAATATTTAAACATCATTTAAATTATATCACTACAAATATTTGGGGGCAAACTTGCAAAACTTGTGGTGATATATAATTTAAACGATGTATATTATATTAAATTTTACCGTTTATTTTGCAAGTGGTGTAAATCTATTTTGGTAAAAGAAGAGATATCATAGTTTGTGATTAATTTGGTGTAAACTTTTTATTCATAACTAGTTAATATTTAATATCTTGAAAAAATGCCAACGCGTTGTTGAATGTATAATTGGCTGATAAAAGAAATTACGTGGCGATTGATTATGAAAGTGGTCCAATTTCCATAGACAGGATACAAGGATAAATATAAATATATATATGGTGCATCATGAATATTTCAAAACACTGCCACATGAGCATAAATAAATAATATTAATATCTTATGCTAAGTTTAACAATATATAAATATAATTAAAGTTCAAAATAAAAAATACTACTCCTACTTTATTCCTTGTTATTATATATAAACAAAATTGGATTAATACGGAAATATATTTGAAGTGATATTTAATTTTTCATAATTGAAATTAAATGATTTAGCAATTGAATTAATTATGAAAATTTTGTGAGTCAATTTACAGCCCGTAGATATATATTATTTTAGTTAAATTCGCTTAAAAGGAATTTATATAATCAAATCACATAATGATAAATTAGTACAAACATTGACTTGATTTGAATTAATTCATATTTTTGAATTGACTAATATGCTAATGTTTTCCCGAAACAACAAAAAATGCACCACTTTCGAAAAAAACAGTCCACATTTATTTCTATCAGAACCAGTCGAAGTGATTGGTCTTTGAAAAAAAAACAAAAAACGTTTCTTTTTCACCTGTTCAGATAGAACTCCGTTTGTATTTACCTGTACTTGCGTGACAAGCTCAACAAGAATCTTTAATCTCTGGATACTAAAATTGTTTTTTGAATTCATGTGGCACGATCGATCATTGCTCTTCAATGCAAGGAAAGTACCATTATGACTAAAAATCCTCAAAATGGAGAGAAGTTGAATACCGTGCTATTTTGCTGAAGTTATCCACGCTGTAGACTGCGTAATGAATTTGTTGATTTCTTCTTTAAAAAAGAACCGAAATTATTAATTTCAGACATTGCAAAGGATTGAACTTATCTTTTGTAGTTTGTTTGTATTTTAGGTTCGCCATTATACCGACTGGGTCAAATATCATTGGTCTCGTTCCCTTTAATGCTTATTAGATGAGGACTATGATGGCTCACTCCTGATCGACCCTCTTGCAAACAAAGCAAACGATAGGTTTCGAGAGACGTAAGTGAGGAAAGGAGACGATGCAACGCGGATAAAAGAAAGATTGACGTTTCATAAAATGGCCCGGTTGCTCCCTGTACTCTATACCACAGAGTACAGGGTACTCTATACACGATTATCCATTGTGTCAGTCGCCGTGCCTCGTTGAATGTAAGCTCCGTGAAATACGTATACTTGCTCGTGTGTGTAGGTTGAAGCGCGTTGCATTCAAGATGAATATCGCGTACCCAATCAACATTGATTCGCCGAACCGAATGAATCCTTCCTTTTTCCTTTCTCTCTCTCTCTCTCTTTCTCTTTCTATTTCTGTCGAGTGAATCGTTTTATTAACAACGTTGGCCGGCGGCCTCTCGCGAATAAAAAAGAATTGTTTCCAAAAGCAAAATTTTAGCGCCTATATATCGAAAATTGAAAAACTTTGATTTTACAGGAGAGAATAGTAGCTGAGTATTGCTTCTGTTTGATATTTCTTATATATAAAAAGTAAAAATTTCAATGAGAGACAAAGACGTGTGGTTTTCTTTTGCATACGAAGAATATTGTTATCTTCATAGTCGCGTTTCTACTGATATTCCTTGCCAGCAGCTTTGCAACAATTTTTACAAAATTTACCATACAAAGATGAAGAGAACATTCGCACGGCGTATTCAAAGCGTTGAAACATAGTCGACAATTCTGGCAGGTGCTCAAACGCCGGATAATTTCAGGTGGCTTTCCACACAATTAGAGATAATGGCATCGTTAACTGTATTACGCGGACATTGTACGCAGCTGGTCGAAAATATCGCGAATCGATAATCCCTGTACGGTTTCAGTCGGGCAGCCAAGCAGCCAGATTAAACTGGCTAGATAGTTGCCAATTAGCAACGTGATAGATCTCTGCATTGCAAGAGAGAGAAAGAAAGAGAGAGAGTTGCCTGTCAATCAAGCACGCTAAGATCAGGTTGAAGTTTCAATTCGTCCAATTCGGCGTAAGTAGGTGTGTCTGATTAGTCAAGTCAGGTGACGCAATTTGTCAAGTCGAAAAATAAGTCCGCGTGCGTGTTGGTAGGAAGTAGGGGCTGCTGAAACTTCGATGCATTGTAGACCTCTTTGAAAAAAGAAACTAGGGTACCTGTTGCTGCTAAAGAGTCTCGATCTGTTGTCGTTCGCTTGATTTTTCGAAGTTTCCTCGTGGAAATAACCTTTTTTTCGAGGCACTCGTAATTTTTCGAGCCTTTTATTATACGTTGAAAGCTCCCTCTTCCCAGCACGTCTCTTTATATTTATGTTCGTGGCAAATCAAAGAGGAGTGGGAAATTTGCACTATGAATAAATGTTTGCAAGTCACTTTAAAAAAACTATCATTGCAATTAGCATTTATTGCAATATTTAATATTTTTAATTTATTTTAATTTATTTGTTATTTATTGCATTAGCAACTCACTGAGCTAATATTCTGAGGCCTAGTTGATCAGCTAATGTCGTTTCGAGCGTCAGATACCGACCGAAAAGAATATCGAAAATTCGTACGATCGACGAGAATCCTTGAAACTTTTATAATCGGTCGGATAGAGAAGGTGACCGGTTCGACATCGAATCGAATAGGAAAATTCGATAGGTGGGCCCGGGTCAGTACGATCGAAGATTATCTGCGATGGTTAGGTACGTTGCGACGGTGAAAGGAACGGATACTTGCCAACAGCTAGCGATTGGGTTATCGATCGATATCCCCCCCCCCCCGGGAATAATACTCGGCAGAGTTTGAGGAGCAAAGGCTCACGAGGTTTATCCCAGTTTTTTTCGTCGCGTCGCGTCCTGTCCCCTATCGCTCATCACTTCCTGCATCCGTTCATTTGCATAAAAGAGCACCTTTTAATGAATTATCGATCGACAACGCCACGCGCAGTTCTCATCGATCTCACTTTGAATCCCGTCTGACACGGTTATGATGTCACAGAACGCTTTCTCGCGCTAAATGGTCGCTTCACTCCATTCAATATGGGGGCTTTCTTTTGCAGCAGGCAATTAGAAGCTCTGATTATTCTTTTCATCGCGCAACGTTCTTGAATGTCAACTTTTTTTTTAACCGGGCTAGGTTTATGGGCATTTTTTGCATTTTCTTGATATTCTTCGCCTACGAACGAAGACACGCGTTTTTGTTCCTCGAAAAGAATCAATTCAATTATTTTGGAAAAACAACTTGATATACTTATTAACTTGAACATTTAGTTGTACGATGTTACATAGTTGTAAAATGTTTATTACCATTGCAAATGGTAAATGTTTATCGTACAACGTACATGGCGAACGCTTTTGACAAAATAGGATGAACACTGACTGAGATCGGTAAAAATATCTCCGTCGTATTACGATTTCTGCTTTTACTTTTATTGCTGCGACAATCGTTTCACGAATGCAAAAAGATTTATTCGGATTATTCGTGAGATTAGAGGCAAAATATTGTCTGCTATCACTGGAATTATCAAAGTTGTCAAAATGACCAATTTTGCAATTTTTGTCGAACATTTTACAGGGACATCAGACAGCGTGTTTTTAAATAATTGGTTGTAAGATATACAAATGAAAGATATACATTATAAAGTTTCTCTATTTCTTAGACTTAAGTGATGGAAACTTTATGCTTTGAATTGAAAACTGGAGAGCGAACGACTCGATCACCCCCAATTTCCCTCCGCCCCTGAGTTCTCCGTTTTTTTCGTGTTCAACATTCGTCCCGTGTCTGCGTCCCAAAATTGCAAATGAAATCGGATGCGAGGGAAGTGTCAGACAGAAATGAGCCGGTTTCATCACGCGCACATCGAACGCGACGTTCACATTTTTTCAGTAGTTTTTCGCGACGAGAGCTGAATCAAGCTTCTGTAGTTATAGAGTGGAAAAACAAGTTTGTTCGTGGCTACTACAGATGAATTTTACACCTTCGTTTTAATGAAAATACGTCACAAAATTGATCCTGATGTTGACTTCATGTTCGAAAGTTTTCTTTTTTCTTTCATTTCATTCGTCGCGAGGAAACCATAGAGCTTGCATGCTAACAGCGATTTTACGGTTCTTGACCACTTATATTTCGAACAGTTAGTTATATCGTTTGATTATTTAGTCTCACAGACGATGCTACAACTATGATAAATCAAATGTTAGCGAAAATTACGTAAAATAATCATCCGTGTCTAGAGTCATAAAGTCGTTGTTAGCACGCACGCGTCCGCAGTGTTAAAAGCTTTATTTTCAAGAGAATAAATTTTTCTACTTTACCTGATAAATTTTCAAACTCAATTTCCTTAAAAGTGAAGCATTTTACAAAAAAAATTCTATTCATAATTTTCACAGATAGAGTAACTTTTTAATTATTCGGCGCCGAAGTTGGATTAGAAGAAAAATGCAAAATGAAGTTGCTCTGTCGCATCTGTAACTCTTCGATAAAGTGTAGAGAGAAACCGCGCTCTGCCTTTGTTTGCTTGTAACTCGATTTTTCACAAGAGAGCTGCTGTTCGAGGAAATTAATCGAAAGCGATAATCGTCGTACGTGTGTACAGTGTGAAAACAAAAGTTTGTCCGTGATTATCATCAATGAATTCCACGTCTTCGATTTGATGAAAATACATGTAAAAAACCTGCTGCAAAATTGAATTTCAAGATGAAAAAACTTATTTCTGATTCTAATCATTTCGAAGAGTAAAGCTATAGGCATACGTAATATCTTAATCATTTAACGCTGCGGGCGCGTGCGTTCTAACAACGGCTTTATGATGCATGGTTGTAACGTTTATGTTTCGAATAACGTGAAGAGTTAGCATTATCATTTGATTATTTAGAATCACACTGACGACTACAACTATGATAAATCAAATATTAGCGAAACCTAATACGAAAATTACGTAAAATAGTCATCTACGTGCCCAGAACCATAAAGTCGCTGTTAGAACGCGTTAAGTGATTAAGAAACTTTTTCGCCATTTTTCAAGAGAACTATAATTAGTTGCGATTTATGGCCCATTAAAGGCAAAAAAAGAGACGTAACTGTCATTAGTTTCGGATAATACAACAAGTACCGACTTCCTCTTATTTTCGAAAATGAAATTGAGTCGTAGTTTGTTCGTCGCCTGCAATAATGCGTTGCTAGAAAAAAGGACGCTTTATAGACATGCGACGTTGCGTCTTTACATTTGCGGGTTCTCACGTTTGAGGGAGAAAATGGAGCTCCGGTCTCCAACGACGTTTGCATACGAGAATGCCGAAACAGCAACAAGGTGGACTTTACTTCCCTAACAAAGGAAGAAGACTGACACGTACAGATTTTAATTGTCAACGATTTTTATTGACGTCTTCACGTGGCGAGAAAGTCCTCGTCGTGGAACGGTGACTGAAATTATGAGAAAGATCAGATTTTTTCAGCAAAATTAGCTCAAAGTGTAGGCATAAGCACTTTTAGCTCGTTGCGCAAGAGAATCGTCGAAAAAGTAGAAATTATTGCGAAGTCGGAAGGTACGGGGACACGCGGAATCTGATAATGTCGTCGCGGATGTAAAGTACATATGTTTAACGAGATGATTTTTCGAAGTGTCACGTCCCGCGTGATGCTAAAGATTATGGTGCATCCACAGTCGGTGCATATAATAATATCGCGTCCGGCTCGATGTCCTGGGGCGGTCGCCAGTGACGTCTTGCTCGTTACGCGTTTGTTTTAGCAACCTTTTTTAGTTCAACCGGTGCGTACGTCCAGATATAACAGGGAAAACCGCGGAATCACAGGGCTTACAGGTCGGTGGCGTTCCTGGCTCGAAGGTTATGGCGACGAGTTTCCACTCAGAGCAGGTAATCGAAACGGCACGGAGACAATGACGTCCGAAAGGAGGGGGAAGACGGCTATTGCTACTGCCTTCCTTTCCGTAAATATCGCGCCTGTCAGCTTCCGTAAATGATATTTCCTACCGGCGCGACGCGCTCGCGGCATTTATCTTTATGCTCGTGCGCACAATCGAATATACCGTGCAGCTGTGTCTGCACCTCTGTATATCTCCTGTACTGGATTCTTGATTATCGTCTATGATCGTGCAGCTGCGTCTGCACCTCTGTCGTATCGGACAATAGGCATCGTAAGAGCTCGTTAATTAGATTAATATCTCGCGCTCTTACCTAATTGATTATCACGTACTCATACGTGAAGGTTTTGAATAAGTGAGAGAGAAATAACGTTAATATATTCTTTATAATTATAATACATTGATGTTTACAACTTTAGTTACGTGACGGACACGAACAGTACTTGGTTCGCGGTAGATTAACGGAGCTACACCACGGCGGTGCAGCGTGCTTCGCGACGTCGGTTACGACGGGTTGTTGTTACGAGCGAGACGAGAACAAGAACAAGAACGAATTTCTGGGCTAGCGTCGCCCTATTTATACCAGTTCGGAGCGCTGATTCTGGGAATTTGGAATAGAGTAGGGATAAGTGTTTCGCAGGATGCGTGTTACTCGCGGGAGGGCCGTGTGCGTTTCGTCGCAGCTTGGCCGATGGATAAGTGGTTGAATTATGGGATTCTCAAGAGTGTGGGACTGCAGAGTGTCGTTACGACGACAGAAAGGTTTCAATTGTTTTCTTTCTTTCTCAGGTATAGCGCGTCTGGTCGGAGGGTACGGTTTGTTTGCTTCGAATTACAATTTATGGTCTATTGGCTAGCGTTACGGTTTTGGAGTATCTACCGAAGGCAAACGTCGGTCGTCCGACGTCACAGAAGAAAGAATTTCCACGAATGACGCA
>NIPQ01032460.1:0-12050 GCA_002806875.1 Lepidotrigona ventralis hoosana
TAAAAAAAAAAAAAAAAAAAAAAAGAAAAAAAATGACGTGAAGGAAGTAGATCCGCTTTAACGTGACCCACTATTTACTGGCAATCTCTACAGGCTCACGCGTTTCCTTGTACGCGGTTTTTTTTCCGCAACACGATTCCATCTGAATCAATTCGGAAGAAAAAGGAAGCACGGGACAATGGGTCGTAGAAATCAAACAATACTGGGGAAAGGAACGAGGGGCAAACGGGTTAATGGATGATCGTGTTTCACCGTGCAAACAGGTCGCGATCGAATTACCGGTTTGAAGGGAGAGAAAGAACGATCGAAACAAGGTGCCCTCAGGGAATCCGTGGAACGCGTTTCGTATTCACGTTCGTAACTAGAATGATTGATAATTGTCGAGGGGAGGGATTGGCAAAGGTGCAGTGTCATTCCAAGCGTAAGGAACGACTTGGAAATAATGATAGATTTAATCGTACCGTTGAATAGCCAATAATTGGATCGGCTGTCCGGTCCTAGGGATATTATCACGCTCGGTGGCCCTTGCTCTTCGTTCCCTTCGTTAATCAATTGTAACGTGGATTAATTCGTTCGTTTCGACTAGTCTAATTCTATATCGTTCGATTGGAAAGGGGGAAATCGGCGGATTTGTTGCCGTCTTATTACATTAGCTCTAAATCTGTTGCTAAAAGATATTTGATATTTGGTGTTTGACTGATTTGTCAGTTGATGTCATTTTCATGTCGTGATATCTTTTTATATGTATATATTTTGGCCAGAATTTTGGAATCTGATGTTTGATAAAGGGATAATCAGTGCATTCTGATTTTTATCTTAATTTATTCTTGTTTTAGGGATCACAACACAGGGATCACACAATCACGGCTTGTTTTTTACGCGCAAACGTCTGCCCAATTGGATTAATGTAATGACACGGAAGTGGTGGAAACGGTTGACGAAAAGTGAATCAGTTTACACAGGATCACGTGTAGTGTAAGCGTTTTATTTAGGACACACATTCTTTATTATACGTATAATAATAACTCTTCTCTTATTTTTCTTTCATTTTATGTAAAAATTGATAGGTGGTGTATAAGATACACACACAGACACATATGCATATTAAAAAATGGAAAAAGCTGGAAATGGAGAAAGGAAAAAAAGGTTTTCTACATTTACCTTACCTTCCTTGCACTTTGCGCAATTTCACATTGTGGATACTTAAGAAGTCGTTCACTTCGCCCAAAGCCAAATCAACAGCTGGGCCGCATCTTTCCAAATCAAAAGGGCTATTTAAGTGAGAAGCCATGAGAACCCCGACGTTGTACACTCTCATGGAGTACTCATAATTCACTGAAAAAATAAATAAAACTAAATCAATTGCCACTTGAAGAAACACGACAAGTATACTTTTCTTTTCCATTTGTTTGATTTTCATGTAATGTAATTTTTTTTCAATTTTTTTTTTTAATTCTGTTAATGTCACGGCGATAAAACACACACAGTAATTTTTTGCATTTATTCAGATTACTGCATTTTTGCAGTTATTCAGATTACTGTTATTTGAATCTAATTCTTTCTTTTATAATTAATGCAAAAATGTGGTCCAATTGCGAAAATTTGAATATATATTTGAACGTGACGCATCAAGCAGAAACTGTATCGTGATCCAAACGAGTAGAAGAAGTCGTTGTTGTGTCAATCGTCGGAACAAATTGCACAGAAAGTATGGTTATTTCATTCATAAGCGTAACTGTTTGCTACATTGGAAAAAAAGAAGGTCGCTAAAGATTGCACGATATATCACTAATAATATATTTTCATATTACGTTTTTTAAATCTTTCTTTTACCCTTATATGTGTATATTAATAAGTGAAAATATTTTTAATAAATGTTGAGACTTTATTAAAAATATTTTATATTATCAAGAACAGCTGTTAATTTTATTATTTATTTAAAAGAAATGAAATTTTCCTCGAGTACCTTTACTCAATTGATATTTAAAAAATTTAACAAAATATTTTCAATCTCACCTGGTGTAACGTTGACAGAACCAAAAATCAGAGAAACCACTGCGACGATTATAAGCTTCGAGCTCACGATAAGCACTTGTTTGCGCAAAGTATTCTCCATTCTTTTCTATGACAATTATTTCAACGACACGACACGTTACATTCGAAACTTCAACATGATTTAATTATACGAGAAAACAATTCGAATTTACAATTCCAAAAAAAAAAAAAATTGACTTTTTATTGAACTCTTTTCAATGTAACTCTACAATACAACTTTTTGCAAAGCGTATCACGTGACGCAACGGTCGGTTAGAAGACTAAACCATTCCCGAAGAAGATTCACCCTTATATACTGATTGATATAACGCGTCCGTGTTAATTTGTTGCAAACATTCGTTGCAAAATCTGATCCCCTATATTAGCATGCGTGTATACTTTTGTTCGCAGTGAATTGTAATAAATTGTGCTGTGTACGAGCGAAATAAACTGGAATATATTCATTTCGAAGATTTGGTACATGCGCCCTGATGATTAAAGTAGACCATGCCTGTTGCTTCTACGCATGCCTCGTCTTCAACACCGCCTCCCGATATTTTATTCAAAGGACACCTGTTCTTATAATAAAATATCGTTTACTCCTGTAATATCCTTCTTCTTCTTATTATTATTATTATTATTGTTATTATTATTACCCATATAGAAATAACAGACTATTTATTTCCATTTGCTCGAAGAACTTCGATACTTCCCAGACGAACATTCTTTCTCGTCTTGAGCGACGAGTTCTTCGTCCAAAAGAAGCTCGAAATTCCCCAATGCTTCGGGTGGTGGGCATTTGTTCCACTTTACGCTGTGACCAACCATATTTTGATCGAAATGTCTTTGCAAATGTGCTTTCAAAGGAAGATAAGATGTGAGACTCACTCTGGTACACCGTCGGGTGGTACGACGATTGAAATTATATTGTCGATTAATTTGTACTTTAAGATTCGATCATTCACTGTGGTAGAGGTTAAGGACGGAGATGCGTTCACCTGCGAAACAGTAAGAAGTCAGCACAAGAAGAAGTAAAAGGATTAGTCAGCATAAGAAGAAATAAAATAAATAATATTTAAATTTATTATCATTATATATTAATTAGACAGTAATGTAATGTATAGCCTCTATAAGAAGGAATAAAAGGATTAGTCAGCATAAGAAGAAATAAAATAAATAATATTTAACTTATCATTATGTATTAATTAGATTACATTAGTACAATGTAATGTAAGCCTGCAACTAAATACTGAAAAGATTTGAAGGACCTCTATAAGCCACGGTTTCAGATCATTATCAATGATGATATCGTAGCCATAGCACTCGAAGCAGTGTCGATCGTTTGCCATAACTGGGGCAACAGCTTTCAAAGAATGTATAATACACCAAGTGATGTTTGCAAACAGCTTTTCCGTGACCGCTTTTCCACGCGTGCTCTCCAAGTACAATCTCAAATTATGAACACTCAATTTACCACCATGCTTGCTGTTGTACTCTTCCTGCAGTAGATTCGTATATTATCATTTATGGAAAATTTGTTATATCCATCGAAATGTATGTATGTTTACTTGCTTTACAGTATCTCTTTCTTTTTGAAAGAGAGAGAAAAAAAAAGAAAGATACACTTACACCATGCTTTTGCACAGACACGTTCGTAAGGTGAACATACATGTTGTCTAATTCTTGAATACTAGTGTCGTATTTGACTGTACAAAATCGGCAAAATCCTAGTTTGAACAGATAGGCTTTCAATGGTCGAAAAGAAGCGATGAGGACGTACAAACGAAGATCAAATTTCTTCCCTCCTATTAAAAGCGGATTGTCAATGTACCTATATATTTAAAAATATTTTTCATTTCGATTACTTTAATTATTACTTGAGAATGATATTATTTGATATTAATTGAGAAGCTTCCTGTTGGAAAGATAGGCAAAGTGGCGAATTCAGTAAATTATGAAGTTTATGAAGTTAACCCCTTTTCTTTTTCTTTTTCTTTACAAAGCTTCTCAATTTTAACGTAAATTAGATAAACTGTATTACCTAGATATTACATATGATTCTTTCGTTAAATTTGGATTAAATGGATTCTTTGCTTCTCGAGACCATTTCTTAAGTTTACTCAATTTATTGATTAGAAATATTCCAGCACCCTGTGACTTGCCACACGGTTTCATAATCCATGTGCTTTGTGGTGACTTGCGATATTCTTCCACGAACATATTATAATCTAATTGTAAGAATTAATTTCGATACATTAACATTCAGAAACTCTACTGTGGAACACATTGCGTGCGTTTTTAAATATATGTTAAAATAAATATTATAATAATTGGTAAGAAGATATATTATACTTGTGTAAAGCATGCACATACTTTTTCTCAATAATGCTTGAAGTTCGCTTACAGTATACAGTATACTGTAGATATATTGTACTCAGTTATATTAACCCTTTGACTGCGAGCTGTTTTAAGTTGATGTGATCATACATACCACATGCTATAACACATTATAATATAGTACATAATCCAATTACTATTACTTTGTCTACTCCAAGACAAATCCAAACATTTCTTTTATTTTCAATATATACTGTTTATTCATCAATGTTAAAGTTTTAAAATGCCGCAATTTGATAATCATAATGTATTTGGATATTCAAGTTTGAAAAATTAAACAAACCATAGGAACTATGACTATAACTATAATTATACTTTCCTGTATTTCACCATTATAATCTTCAGTCAAATCTGACTTGTTTCATCCAAGTCAACAAATTCTTTAACTGCTACACATTTTTAAAGTATTAACAGCAGCAAATAATAATGTAAAAATCACATGCACCACAAGTGTAATATTGCAATATGCTAATGCAACAATCACAACTGTATGGCTACAGATGAAACGAGATAAGTTTAAGAGAATAATTTAAGATAAGTTTAAGAGAATAATTGAAGAAATAAACAAGATTTTGTTTTTTCTCGTTGCTAAGCAACGAGGTATGTGGTTTCTGCTAGTATTGGATATATATATATATATACTATAGAAACATATACTATAGAAAAATTATAACATACACATGAGACAATAGTAAGCAGTCAAAGGGTTAATACAATTTACCTGCCGGCAAAACGAACGTGACAGGTATGAAATCGAGATAAAGATATTTCCCTGGGCCATCTCCTCTTTCTGCCAGAGGATTTCCTTCGCGTTCCAGTTCCTTCCGGTAGCGTTTTATATTTTTTACCAACAGATCCTTCCGTGTTAGTTCGTAATGATTTGGAAAATGATTTATCAGTCTAAAAGTAATAATACACTATTTAAACACTTATCTATCGTAAGAAACATTTTATGGACGATATTACCTATGATACGATAAATTAATCAATTTAATCAATTTTAACGTCTATAATGATCGTATTAATGATGTTTATTCTAGCTTGCAAGTCATTTATTACAAACACGTAAAGATTAATATACAACAGCTTCAATTTCGTTTCAAACATCATCAATAAAATCATGATTACGTTAAAAATGGAACTTTAAAAAAGCTATGTTTCATAAAGTATTAATCATTAAATATGAATATTTAAATAATATAATATATTTTAAAAAATTGATATTTAACTGTTTGTCGTCCATTCTATATCCGGTTTCCACGCTGAATATATTCCTGCATGATTGAGTGACTGCCCTAAAATAATTTAAAAAGTTTACATGGATTTTGTTTTCGGACACGCCAAATTTTTAATAGTAGATTTTTTGATAAGTGGAATTAAAAAATGTTATTTTTATATACTAGTTTTCAATGTTTAATATAATTCTATTTTTTTTTTATTTTTTTATTCTTTATATTGAAAAACGAGAAGCAGTTTTATTACCAATAAAAATTCCAATCATCCTCCGGGCCAACTTGAACCCATCCCCTCTTCTCGAAGTTATGCACTATTACAGATTTATCCACGTCCGTACAAAACGTCACTTTCGTCTTGTCCGTCCCACTTGCCGATACTCTGTAAATGTTTAGAACTTTTCTAAAAGAAAGAGAAAAAAATATGGCTAATCACTAGCATTGAAAATTATTATATATACTCTTTCGGATATTGAATCGCCTCCTTTTTCGTTTTCGTTTACCTGCCATGATTGTTTGATACGTTTAAATTTGTAACACGTTTATTTTCTGCCACTGTACCGGACGCCATATTTCCTGATAATCAAGTTAGATCGATTCACCGTGGATACAAGGATGCGACAAACAAACGATAAAAAACGAATCAAGGATAAAATTTGGCTTGCTTGTCCTTTTACATTTAGCTTACAATATTATTTTCACTTTTCTATCTAGTTCTTGTCTCTTGATGAAATCTGTACTATATTACATAGTATGTATATGTGTAATATGTATTTTAAGTATTCAAGTTTTGTCCATGTAAAAAGAGATTAAAAAGAAAGTTATATTGTATGGATTGTTGCAAGCCAATTTATAGAATTCGAATTTAAAAATTGTCACCATTTGTAAAATTCGTTAGAAAATTTACAAATTATGCTTATTTTTCAAAATAAAGGTTTTTCGTTATCGAGAGCTCTTTCTTGACTTTCTTCTAAAATTCGAAATTTCACGTCTCATATCAGACATCTGAAACTATTTTAATAAATTCTTCCATTTCTTCATGCAATGAAACATAATTTTTTCAATGTTAAACGCAAGGAAATCGAATTTAAAAGGCCTATTTATATACTTATACTACCTATATTATACTATCTTTATTATACTACAATAAGATTATCAATGGCCTAACGTTATACATTAACATTAACCTAAAAGGCCTAATGTTATACGTTAAAGATAATAATTTATATTTGTAAACTATTATTTTACCTTCTCGCCATGTATGCTCGTATTATAATATTTTACCACTCTTAATTTCCAATAATTTGACCGTTTCTGTTACAGAGCAGTTGTTGAAAAAAAATGAAAGTTTGATTTAGTTATATCGTGACAAATCGACATTCGATCTAATAGTTCCAAGACAATCAGCTGATTTCTGTTTACATAAGTGTGTTTATTTATGTTGTTTAACTTTTGTTCTCATATTATTCAACTGAACGTTAAAGTTGTCAAAGGTTAAAGTTTGTTCAGTCAAAGGCGTTTATCATGATTTTAATGATTCTTTTAAGAAAAATCCATAATTCTGATTGAACATAGTATACATAGATATGTATTCGTTCATTCATGTTTCTCAATAATATTTTCGAGAAAATATCCTTGTCAAAAAAATGCCGGTTGACACACACATGTACATAATGATAAGGGTAATTACCTCTGAATGGTAATTGAAAAGCTGTTATATGGCACGAAGGTTCTGATTAAAGACAATTTTAAAGGACGTAGTCTCGAAACAATTATGTATGTGTGTGAAAAGTTTCGATGTGTATCGGTTTCGATTTCGATTCTACAAAACTGATATTATATCCGATCTATTATGCTATTATTATAAGGTCTATTATTATATCCGTACATTTCAGAACATTTTTTATCAATGTCACATTTTTTTGAGTTGATATGTTTATATCCTTCTACTGTTGACACTTCTGTTTGAAATGTAAACATGGACAAATGACAAGAGCAACCTGTCAGAGCGTTGAAGATCTAGTGAACTAGAATTTTTAGTTTCATTCGAATGATTTTCTGTAAAGAAAATAAAATAAATAGCCATTGATAATATGTTAGTTATACATTTACTTGATTAATACCTGATCAGTGCAAAAACAATGTATCGTAACTTATGAAACTACGTAACTACTATGAAACTATTATGAAATCGATAATCGATATAATACATAATATTACATAATACATAATATTGTTGTACTGTAGAGCCGGAATCAAAATCGATACAAATCAGGACTTCCTTCATTCGTAACTAGTTGAAAGTCATTCGTAACTAGTTGAAAATCATGTCAGCTTTAAATAAATAATTTGTGTATTTTAAACATTTTGAGGACTAAGACCAATGTCACAATCCTATTTTTTATTCTTAAAAATTAAATATTCATAACTTTAATAACAATAGAATCCTTTTGTAGTCGTTCTGTATCCGAGCAGGTAGTATAAAGCAGAGCTGGTTAATTAGTGGCCCATGAGCCTTTGCTCTTATTTTCCTGGTCACTAGCATTACCCCCTCCATTGCATCGATCTCTCCACTTGCTTCGTAGAGAAATCAGCAGCTGGCAATGAGAGAGTAGAGCTCATGCACGGCAAAAAGATTTCAATGCAATAGAGAGATCGATGTAGTGAAGAAATCGATACAGCGTAAGGATCAGAAAAGTAGGGGCAAGGTCTCTCGGGTCGCTAGTAGTCAGCCAGTTTTGGTATAAAGCAATCTACATACGAATGGATTCCAAACGCGCGTTAACGTTTCAACGAGAAAGACGATCGTTGAATTTCTTCAACGAAGACAGAAAAAAGAGAGAAATCTCACAGTTATAATCCTTTCAAGTCGCGCGTGTATCAAATAATTTTATCGTTTTGGGATATCTTTTTCGACGGCCTGTGATCGATTTACAATATTTTACACTGATTTATCACATTGAAGGGAACAACTGACTTTTGAACAAGGTATATGATGAAAAAAACGTGTTATATTGTACGATGATATTTCAGATTTAAAAAGATGTAGTGTACAGAGCCTTTCGTAAATACTTTGTTCTATTTACTTGGTTCATAATCACCATTGTTGATAACATTTTTAACGTTTTAACATTTTTTATTTACGTGGTTCATAATTACCATTGTTGATAACATTTTTAACGTTTCTACTGTTTCTATACGCATCGAATGCGTAGTTGAGGACATCGTTTTGTTTTGTTGAACCAATGTGAATTAAATATTAAAAAGGGACGAGTCACAAAGGGACGATTATTGGTCGCGTGTCGTAAATTAAACGTTGCTTGTAAGTACAAAAATGTCGCGGCTGTATGNTAACATTTTTTATTTATGTGGTTCATAATTACCATTGTTGATAACATTTTTAACATTTCTACTGTTTCTATACGCATCGAATGCGTAGTTGAGAACATCGTTTTGTTTTGTTGAACCAATGTGAATTAAATATTAAAAAGGGACGAGTCACAAAGGGACGATTATTGGTCGCGTGTCGTAAATTAAACGTTGCTTGTAAGTACAAAAATGTCGCGGCTGTATGTACGAGTGAATTATATTCGAGCGAAAAAATTAGTGTCATGAATTTACGATTCGAAATGAATCTTTCGTTAATTATATATTTATTAACATTGGACGGACGAGTTTTAGAAAATATGTGTCGATTAAAATCGAATCGTTTTCGTGCTTTGACTGTTATAATAAAGTATTGAGTATATTTCATATGAGGGATATACAAATGTATCTTGTATATATGTGTATATTTGTTATTTCGTTTTAATCGTTGATTCAAATACTGAATAATAAACATTGAGTTATTTCATTAGGAATAGAAAATCAAAATGTCTCAGCCTAATTCATCATCTAGTAATTCTGGAAATTCTGGTCATCCTGATAATTCTGGCAATATTGGTAACCATGGTAATTCTAATAATTCTAATAATTTTCGTCAACCTGGTAATGGATCCAATCCTGTTCGAGGAAGATGGATCAGAGGTCGAAAATCAGTAGGTCGAACTTTTCCTCCAGGTCAATGCATTTGTACCAGAGAAAATTCTCTTGTAGTCTGCAATGCTTGTGGATATTTTAAAACTGGCAGAATGTATCATTCCTGTCCTGTTCATCATCAGGTTTGTTGTCTTTAACACATCATACTTTTAAATACTTTTAGTGCGAATCAAAACAAATCACTCGTACTTTATAATTATGAATTAGTTTCTCTTGATCATTTTTTCTTTCTTTCAGGTTTCTTTTATTACTGATATGATAGAATGTCCTAAGTGTGAAGCTGATTATTCTGCATTGACCGAGATATAAGTTTTAAAAAGATTATATTTTGTATAACTATGGTTTTTTAAAAAATCTACAATAATATGTAAATAATTTTTATTTTATCATTGACAATATAACTACGTGTGCATACATATGTATATCCTACATTTATTTTAACTACTTTTGATCAATCATTAAGTACCTGCATTAAATTGTTGTGACAGATGTTGAAAAAAAGGAGAAATATACACTGGTTTAATTAAGATATCATTTATTTTTATGCCAAGCTAATAAATTCATGAGTGTGAAAACCAGCAAGGTAAACCAGGTGTTTTATTCTTTTCTGAAAATTCATAAAAGTTGGTCTCTAAATTTTTAGATATGTTTTCATTTACATCTTCTTCATCTTTGGGAATTATATCAGGGAATGTGAATGTTTCAGTTTTGGGCTGAAATCATATAAAATGCGTATTACATGTGTCAACAACACTTTTGTTATCTTTCTGTTCAAAATTGAGTTTTTTCTCTTTAATACTTACTAGAGTTACATAAGCTATTTTTACATCATCATCTTTAACAACAAATTTACAACCATGAGGGATATAAGTTCTTCCAAGAGCAATTCTCATACCCACATGCACAGGATGTACGTTATAAATTTTTTCTAAATAATTCCTCACATCAAACCTTGTCATTTCCATTGAACAGTGAAACTCTATTATATTTTTTGGCTGATTATGTTCTGGTTTTACAAGCTTCAACCAAAAGTTTGGAAGAAATATTCTTAATTGTGGGTTACCTTTCTGATACAAGGGATACCTGTAACGATAGACAAGACAATAAATGCAATAATATATAAATAAAATACAAAATCGTTAAACAATTAATCTTGTTATTTATTCTTTTCAATGTATTTTCAGTTTTACTCTTTTGTAAAGATAATATATACTTACCAACGAGTAGACATTTTGTTCTGTTGAAAAGATTCAAAATTTCCATACAACAATAATAAATCTTTTTAGAATATCAAACATACACATCTAAAATATATTACATGTAAATAAAATTCTCCAATCAATACCGAAGAGGTTATGTTATGTTACAGATAGAGGTTACGTCTATGTATAGTTTCGCTGATTCAAGTCAGATGGCGAAGATCATCTTGAAATTTGAAACAAGTTTAATGTTTATATTAATTTATTTCTTTTTACGGTATCATATTGTAGTATTTCTAATAAATAACATTCTTAATATTTTCATTATTTGTATATATATACCGATCTTTCAGTAAAGCAAAGCAACTGAAAGAGTTTCATTAAAGCTGGAATTTTTCCCGTTTAAATTTCTCATTCGTTCGCGGTCTAGCAGAGTCGAGGAGATTGAATACTCGACTGATTCGATAATCGAACTTAACGAAAACATTCAGCTTTTGAACCGATTCAGTGCTGTAAAACGACGTCCAAGTGCATATTTCGGCAATGACTTCTTTCTTCGGCTAAATTGACAAGAATATGGTTCACGAAATTGTTTCGCAAATGCAGAACCGTGTTTTGAGAACGAGGCACGTGTAAGACGACTGTTATTATTTTCACAGAGCGAGAAGGCTCGGGTACCCTACGTTGGAAGCGGAAGGAAGCAACAAATTTCGTTGGTGACATTTTCGAAATCGAAGATGAGCGATTTGCTACCGGAATGGCTAAATCTTTTCCTGGACGACGTGGAAACTACTTTGTGTTTACCGATATTGATTGTTATGGTTCTTTGCACCATACAGTTCACAATTAATCATGCTATGGACATTGGACTAACCGTGTATCAGAACATTGTGCAAAAATCAGACGAAGACGAGGAGGTAGTTGAAAAGGAGAAGGGCGAGAGTTTAATCACCAGGATCAAAGGTCTTTTTTTACTTTTGTCTTCTTCTTAGATTAAATAATCGCGGTCCACAATTCTACACACACACACACACACACACACACATATACATACATACATACATATATATATATATAAATATATATATATATATAAATATCATATATATATATAGTAATATATATAATATATATATTACTATATATACAT
>NIPQ01032465.1:0-30610 GCA_002806875.1 Lepidotrigona ventralis hoosana
CGCGCTTTTAAAAAAAAAAAAAAAGAAAAAAAAAGAAAACTTCTCGCTTCCCCTTTCTTTGCGCAAACGTTGCGTAACAATCGTTTCGGTTTATTCACCGAATATGGCAATGCGTCAAACTTTCTAGCTGCTCACTCTAGGGTTGGATAAGCCCCGCGCGACGCCGTATTTACTCGGCTGTTCTCGCCGAGGAGGAAACTTGGAAATTTATTCCCGGGGAAATTCGCTCGCTTCGTTTTGAATTTTTAGCAGGCTGGCCAACTTTTCTTTCCTCCTCGGTCGGCCCCGTCGCGTCGTCGCGTTTAAATGGCCGCGACAAAAGCGATTCTTCCGAACTCGAGGGCATCGATCGCGAGCAAGGCAACCCGAAGAACTGTTCCAATTACCAGAACGCGTCGTTCCTCCTCTCGTTATTGTCTCCTTCTCTAAATTTCACCCGGGCGACGAGGCCGATCCCGTTGCCGACTAATTTTTCGGAGAAACTCCCAATCCCCCCACCGAGCGAACTTGTTTGCCGTTTTCGCTCGTTTAGAACGCGAAACTCCGAGAACGAGACAAGACGACGACGACGACGACGACGACGACGACGACGAGCTGGAAAGTTGCACTTTATTGAAGGCGATTTCCGACTCTGTGCTCGCCGCGCAACACCGACACCGTTTCGCACTCATTGTCAGTGTAACCGGACCAACTTCGCCAACTTTCGTTTGAATCGCGTTAAACGAATCCCGGTGAACTGTGTGACGCTATCGGCACACAGTCACTCTCCGTGAGAAACACGCTTCGCGAGGAGCCGAGGCATGGTGTGGTAATGCCATTGGTGTTACGCACACTGGCAACTATTCTCGTGACGCTGTGAGCCGCACAAAAGCCACTTCGAGCACGCCTTTGCGGAAGGTAAGCGCTTTTATGCGTCCGTCGTGACGACGACGCGACAGGGGCCTCGTTCCGTTGTCGTTACGAAATTTCCAACGGGCCGCCGTGCCTTTTGTAGGCCGCCTACTCGACTAGTTTCTGCCACCGTAATTATCTTCTCCGATATTTCACGCGAGGTTTAACAACAGACAGAGACGAAAGGTCGTTGGATTTTGGATTAATCGTTCGCGCCCGCGAACATCTCAGAGACGTTGCTCTCACTGCGACTGAAAGTTTGTCGTCAGTTCGCGAAACGAACGAAACACACTGCATAATGCAACAATTATGCGCGTCTATTACCTACCACGTTGACAAATTAGCTGAAACTGTTGCTCCGATCGACGAATCAGAGCGAACGACACACGAAGCAAACGAAGTGATAAATCTTCTAAAACGGAGTAAACAATCAACAGTTTGTTCACAATTCACGGTATCATATCGTTCGATACCGACGCATTCCGAGCACGAGTACTCACGAATCAGGCCGCGATTCGCGTGATTCTGACTCGGAGAGCCAAGTTCGCGTCGGTTCGAAGCAGAACTCGCGACAAACAATCGGCGTCGTCGCGAAATTAGCGAGAGACCGCGAGAAACGTCGAGATTTGGTACGCTGAACATTGGAGGGGGAAAAAAAATACCGAGGGGAAAAAAATAGTTGCGACGATCGAGCGCTCGCGATTAACGATTTCTTCGAGTCAACCAACAACCGGTTCGCTAAATCGATCGATACTCTTACAAACGGATGTAACTCGTAGCGGAATATTTCGAAGCAGCGATAACCATTCGAGCCGGTATTTGCATTTGTATTGCTTGATTACCCAAGAATTCAATTTCTCGGGACACGGTTTTAGAAATAATCGAAGCAAGAAGTCGCGCTCGCCCCGCATCAAGTTCGAATCGTGTAAATTTTCATCGAGGCGGTTTTGTCGCGACCGATCTACAGGCGGGAAGAACGATCGCGAGATTATCACGATACGTGTCCGTATCGAAACGCAGGCGTATCGATGGAATTTGCGTTAATGGGAAAGCATGCAACCGGCGCCGTGGCGGATGTCGGCTCGCCGATACGTTCTCATAAGTGAAACCCAGCCGGATTCCGCATAATTTTACGAGACTTCTGCTCGCGATCCACGAGAGTTTATAGGGCGATTTTCTCCAGCGTAATCCGTACAAACGAGCCGGTTAAGTGGAGTATAAACTGCTAATGAAGCCGGCATCATCATCCGGCGCGGAACGGATCCCGATGTGTTTGCCGAAACGGTTTGAAAATTTAGACCGTGCCCGCTAAAAGATACTAATTGTAGGCGCAGCCGATAATAGTTAGTAGCCGCGGCCTAATCACCGTTTTGATGCGAACGTCCATCGATTCGACAAAATCCCGATTTGCATCGGCTCACCGTTGTCCTTGCCACTTTTGCCTCCGGCGGCCGTCGCGGTTAATCGACTAATAGCTCTTTTCGCCGGACAATCGGACGTTGCCGGCGCAGATTTTACGATTATTAACAACCGCGCGCCGCAGAACGAAAAGGCACGGCCGCGCGTGCAGATCTTTTTCCCCGTCTGCTGGTTTCCCCGTCGCTTCGCCCGTGATGAAATTGCGCGGAAAAAGAGAAACGAAAAAAGGAAGGGAGGAAGGATCAAAGAGACCGCGAAGCGGTGCACGCGCGAATTCGACTCCCAGCGGGGGTTCAGATTGACGAGAATAATTCCGCTAGATCCGTCGGTTTGACGGCGGCGGCGCGGCGTGGCGGTGAATAGTAATGCGCGGATTAGATACGGTTCCAGTTTAATAATCACATTTTACCGCGACTCTGGGGAGTCCGCGAACTCGGAGTCCTGTCTTTGTTCCAGTTAGAGAAGAAGAAAAAAAAAAATAGAAAGAAAAAAAGAAAGAAAAGTAAAAAACACCGTTCGGAGTTAGAAAACGCATGAAAATCCGGAGGAATTCGGTCGACGCGATGAATTTGTTGCAACTTTTGCGCGGAGTATCACCTGTCGCTGTGTGACCAACTAATCTCGCGTAGATTGTTCTAACAAATATATACTCTGAACAAACAACATTCGACAATGTTGAGTCGACGACAGGATCGGACTACTAAGACAGAAAAATGCAATTTCTAGAAGATACATATATTATTCTCAAATATAAATACCTGCATATGGCGGAGAGTCGAATAACGATTGACAAAAGGATTACAACATCGATAATAGAATCGTGGTGCACCAGGATAGCGCACAGGTGAGGCTGCGTTCTCGACAAGGTCGGTAATGACGCGAGCAGCCCTGCTAGGACGGCGAGCAATCAATCGAAATCGTGCTTGTTGCTGCCTATCCGACCTGCGACCTCTCCGTTCCACGATTCTCTCCTGCATGTCCCTGGCCTCTTTCTCTCTTTTCCGCCCTTTCCTTCTCCTCTGGCTGTCTCTCTTTCCCTCTCGCCAGGAAGCCCCCGCGTCTCTCTCTCTCTCTCTCTCTCTCTCTCTCTGTCTTTCAGTCTGTCGATGCTGTTCAGGTCCCTGGCTCGCTCTTGAACCGGGCCATTCAGCCAAGCCGCCCTTTCGCCGGATTCCTCTTCCCGGGGGCGGAACCAGGGAGAACCGGAAGTGCCCGGATATGAGTTTCCGGCGCGGACAATTTGCAGCACAAAATTGAATGATCGACTCCGATAACCGTCGGTTGCTCGTGCCTACCTATGTAGCTCGCAGCCACGCTTCGAATTCCAAAGCGGCGTGGCGGCGTTGTCGCCCAGCGTCGACAACGATCGTCGGCTGGCTGCCGCCATTACGTCGATTCGTTATCGTCATTACCGGGGCTCCGAACGGAGGTCCGTCGAGGCCTGGAAACGGTTCAATCCTAGCCAGCCTGGTCGGCCATTTTTCGGCTAGTCGCTTTCCAACAGTTTCCGCAGTTCCTCCGAAATAACCTACCCTTCCTAACGCGTGGTATTTCCCTATTATTTCCGCTTCTCTCTTTCTCTCTTTCTCGTCTCTTTTTCAACACTGTAAACAAATTTCGCGAAACACGCCAGCAATCAGCGCGTACGTATTTCTGAGTGTCTTCCAATTCCCGCAGCGGAGGGGTTTACAGCCCCACGGCGAAACCAACGACGATAACCCGTTACTTTGTGCAGCCGCGTGCACACGCGTCGCGAAATGGCAAAGAGAAAGAGGGCACGGTCACAGGTTGGACACTCCATTTGCCGCGCCGAGGGAAACGCTGATACGGCGTAAACTGTTTCGACGGCTACGAAATAAAGGCGGTTGGTGGCTGCCGCCGCTGGTTGGCCCGGAAGGGGGGAGGGGGAATAGGCGCGGGATTGATTCGAATTGCCAAAACGGTTCGCTGGCTGCGACAAGGCGGTGGCCATTTTTGAACAGCGAACCTTCGCTATAAGCTCGACCACAAATGGCTATTTACCTCTTCTGGCCCGCTCGTTGACGCCTCGCGTTGTCCCTGTTCCACACTCGTCGGCCATCCGGTTGCTCGTTCCGACCCTCCTCTTTCGTCCGCGCCCCCTGCCCCGTGTCCCGTCCTTGCTCTGTCGCCCTGTTTTCACCGCCGCCCTCCCCCGTCGCTCGCCGCCTCACCGACCACCCTGCAGCCTCACCGTCTCACCCCTATCTCTTGGCGCACGGTGCCTGTACAGCCACTGGTGAAGCGGCAGGCTTCGCCCGACAATGTCTATTGGAAGATTTATTCCAATATTTTCAATTAAAGTTAGACAAAGCCGTGTTTGATAACGCCTGCGTGTTTCGCCGCTCTAGTTGCGGAGGTAAAAATAATGCGGTACGCGCGAGTGATCAGGAGTGGTTTTCAGCGGCGTCGGCTTCGCGCGGCCGAGGGATGGGCTCGCCGCGGAGAACCGATCGAGGATGAAAGAACGAGTCGCCGGGCGCGATTGCGAAAGAAAGGGTTTGGTTTTTGGCGAGGAACGGGAAATTTTCGGTCTCAGCAGAGAGCGGACACTTCGTTCCTTGTGTGGACAGAGCGATTAAATTTTTCTTAAAAAGAGAAACAGGCGGAAGGACGAGTGGCTTCGTATTTGATATCGAGGCGAAACTCGTCTCTTTTGGGAAAAATAATCGAGTCTTTGATGGATAAATCAGCGTTGCATCGGTTATTTCGTTTTTCGTTAACGCCGAGCGTTGATCGACGTGAAATCGGTTTTTTCCTTTCGCAGTCCGCGATTATTCAAAGGGAGTAATTAAACGGTCGAGCGACGGGGATGACGACGAAATTACCATTACGCAAGAGTCGAAACGTCTGGATATCGTAATTAACAGCGTCGCATTACACTGATAATTGATTGCGTAACGACAATTCGAGTTGTTTGTAACCAGCGCTGAAATCGAATATTGCTGTCGTCGCATCTCTCTCCGAAAACAGGGGAAAAGGGGAACAGAAAATTGTCCAACTCTTCTCTTCTCTCCCGCTTATCCTTGGTATCTTTGCTCTTTGCAGCTCCCTTCTGCGTTTTTCGCGCGAATTTACGAAAAGGAAACGACGGTTTCTCATTGTGCGTGGCGAATGATAGAATTAGATACCTAGTGAAATACCCGCAAACGTCACGTGGCTATCATGAGAGCATTATCTCCTATTGGCATACATACACGTGCGTGTGCGAGGAAACGAGACATCAGTGAGAGAGGAGTGAAGGGGATAAAGAGTAAGAGAAAAAGAGAGAGAAGAGATATGCACGTATCGGACAGCGTACTGATTTGCTCGAACAGTTCGATCACTGGCTCGTATACTTGCGACAAGTCCGGAACACGGACTAGCTGCCGGGAGCGGTTGTTGAAGGCGGTAAAAATGGAATTTGAGTGGCATCCGAGGGATCCTGTCTGTATTTACGGTTTGATATCAACTTTTGTTTCTGAATCCGGGAGCGCGGCCCGACGTGCCGCGTTCCCGGATTTTCCGTGCTTTATGAAATTTTACCCTACATTATAGAGGTTCATGGAATTATAGGTCTATCAATTAGCGATTGTTCGTGGAGAGGATAGAGGTCGAATTGAACGTCAAGCGAGCTGCGCAAATTCGTATAAACGCGATTTCCGTCCCACGCGATCCCCGTATCCGATCGCGCCGATTAATTATACTATACTATACTATACGATCCGCCAGAGGAATACGAACGATGACGAGTAGCACGTTGTCGATGAATTTTATTTCTCTCGAAACATTCGAAATCTCGTCGAGCGCGAGACAGCATCGAGAGAGAGAGACAGAGAGACAGAGAGAGAGAGAGAGACTTGGATTGTTCTTACGTCGCGAGGCGTTTCCGGAAGTCGAAGGTGCACGCACGCACTTACGTCAAGACGAAAATCGATCCCCTCGATGCTCGGTTAAATACAACGAAAGGTAGGATGACCCTTAATAACGCGGAATACAGCTCTGCACGAGGTGGAGCGAGATATATATAAGCAAGACGTCGGACGCGGTGGAGAGGGCGAGGACGAGGACGAGGACGAGGATGTTAAAAAGAAGAGGCAAAAGAGGCGGAAGGTATCGGGTAATCGAGGAACAGAGATGGTTCCACGTAGTAATAGGGTCGCAATAGGACGAGCCCAGGTATTGTGCCAAGGAGAACAGCCTTCTATAGGAAGAAGATGAACGTGTACACGTACACCGGTGCCGATTGCCGTCGAATAATCGAAACTTGTAGCTCGAACGCATTACGTCCGTCGCTCTCTACACGTGCACTCGTGTAATACATATATAGGGTGGCCATTGAAAAATTGAAGAGTTTGAAAAAGTCATAACTTGTTCAGTTTTTAAAATTTTCTCTTTTTTAGTTTTTCACGCATAATACTGAAAAAATCCATTAGTTATATTTCCAAATAAAATGATAAAAAATTTAAAAAAACATGTGTTTGTATAAGTTATTTTTGTTTAATGTCACTCAGTCTTTCAGTAGCCACCCTATATATGATAAATTCTCTGTTCACTTCGTGATTAAATTAATCGTTAACTTGGCGTCCTTTCCCTTTATATATAGATAGCCAATTATTTAAAAGATCGTTCACGTAGAGGAACAATTTTTCAACGTTTTTTCAAGTGTCATTCACAGCTCTCTATTTGATCGGCGTGTCAGCATGAAAATGATTTTCGCAACGACCGAGAGTCGATTTCGCGCGAACGACTGGTCGACGGTTCGCGATACAAATTTGCGTTTTGATAACGCTCCGATTGCGTGTGGGTGTCAGAGTTGAAATGCAGAATATATATGTATATATATTTAAAAAAGAAGAAAGAAAACGAAAAAGGAGAGGAAAAGATGGTAAAATGGACGCGCGCATAAGCTTGCACGGCGAAAAGAAATCGAGCGAAAGATTCAGAAAATAAATGCAACGCAAAAAACTGGGGGCAGATAGATTTTCAATAATGTTCCTGGCGTTTGTCGCAAATAACGTGACGTTGCCGCGTCTCGTGACGTAGAAATGGCCACGCGAGGAACTCTCTCTGTCCCGGGAAACCCTCGTGAAACCGCTGGCGTCTCTCGCCTGACAGATACAGTATGTGACGTTTAAATGATTCTCACGCGTGCGATACGAATTGGCGCCTGCTCGACCACCACCGGCCGATTCTGCACGGCTATTCATACAGGCGGCGCGCATTCATACAGAAATCCCGAGTGAAAGAGAGGGACGAGCAGGTTGTATCGAACGGAGGACTGTTCGCGTGGAATTCACCTGGAGTGCATGGGACAGCACACACGTGTGTCAGTTGGCACGGACGACGTGCCGTGTTGGTGCACGGTACCACGACGCGGGTCGTGCCATTCGCAGGTGATAGAGACAATCGTGGGTCGGCTCGTTATTATGCCGCGCGCGGTGTGATTTCCAATATGTTGCGAACGACGAGCGACGAGCGACGAGCGTCACAGCGACCCGTTAAGCCTCTCGTTTCGACCTTCGATGCCCAAATGACTGGCCGAGTTGCTAAGAGAAGAGTGCTCGTTCGATCTGTCGCGTTAATGGCCAATACGCGGCACATTTCCGATTGGTTCGACCTCGTTCGCCGCACGGCCACCGATGGAATTTGTATTCGTTGTCACGTACCGTTAAATCGGTGCACGCGTCTGTGTAAATATCCAACGACTAGCGACGATGGCCAACGATAACGTCGTTAAACGGATATTAACTTGGCCGCATAACTAGCTGCGACGCTTTTTGCGAAAATTTTACGAAGATGACGTTTCGACCGAGTCAGCGTTAATAAACCGCGAGACATATCTACGAGATCTACCTACAATTTTTGTAGATTTCGACTGAAAATAGAAGTTGTAGAAGTTGTCAACAACTTGTTGTTGTTCGGTTGAAAAACAAGATGGAAAGGAAGGAGGAAAGAGAGCGGAGGGGTTGAGCGAAACGTAACGTAAGATCGAAGTTTAAGTGGTTCTCGACTCGAGAGCGAGAAAGAGATTGCCACATGCTCCGACAACATGACGCTGGTAAACTGGTAATACTGATGCAAGTGTAATATCTAATAGCAGCCCGAAGCGGTGTCGGGGCCAACTCCTTCTAAGTGAATTAACTCCGAGTTAATCCCGAGTTAAGTAAACCCCTAAGTAGACCTCGAGTGTCTTCCGTTCTTCCTTTCCTTGCGAGGTCTAGCCTCATCTAGCCTTTTCCGTTGCTCGAGCAGAGTAAGTAGCAGGCGGAACCGTATGTACGATCGTTAACGATTAGAATCTTTCGAGCCCTCCTCCGAGTGGTTACCAGTCACGCTAACTACCTTCGGATCCCTTCCGTTTTGCTCGCCTTATCCCTCCCTTACCTCTTCTCCCTCCTGCGAAATGAACACCACGCCTCGTAGGTTTCCAAAGAAACACGCGTTAGATCTCTCCGAGTCTCCCGTCTCTACTCTCGCACGTTGAATCCAGCGATTCATCGCATTTTTAATCTCCCCTCTGTTCATTAAGATTAACCATTAAGCGTCCTGACGACCGGCCATCGTTATACTCGGCGACCTTCTTTTTTCGCATCGACCAGGGACGCGTATTAATCATCGCGCGACCACCATGCTCCGCTCTCCGCGTCATTTTTCCTCCGTTTCGAGATTTTTCCTTTTTGTCGCGTCTGACAGCGCGGAGCGGAGCGAAACCGCGTTACCGTTATTTTTTGCACGATTTTTCACTCGCTCGTTTCTACCACGATAGAGTAGAAACCCTTTTTCTCTCCCTCCCTCCCGCCCTCTCTCTCTCTCTCTCTCTCTGCCGTCACTGTGATACGACCAGTATACGCGCACGTTGTGCGCTGCTTCCTCCGCGTCACCCTCCCGCCTCCTACCTGTTTCAACCACGATATTTATACAACAAATGGAAAACGTTGATCCAGCGTCGTTTGGCGCATCGTCGATTTGGTTGCAGATCGTGCAGGTTTCGTTGACAACGAACCAAGTCGTAAAGAACGGCTCGCCTGTCACGAAACCCAGACGTTTGCATCCATTCGTCTGCCAGTTTTCTCTGCTCCATCGTTGGTGATCCCTCGTTGAGTTGTTTGCACCTCGGCGACCTCTGCTCTCTTCTCTTTCCCCCTCTCCCTCCCCCACCGCCTCCCTTGCCCCGGAGGCCTCGTTCGCCGGGACGAGGAGTGGTTTTCGAAGAAACGTGTCGCGAGGCGCGGTTGCCACGTTGATTCGTTAGATTAGCCGAAATGGCGCCTACGTGCCGCGTAATTGTTATCAAGTTCATTTACATCGCATTAATGCTCAGGCGAAATTGCTGCACTCGCTAGCTAACGGACCGATCGTTAAATACAGCTGGCGTTTAATCGGCTTGCACGGGTATTACGCCGGGTGTGCGCAACAAAATTATAAACTGCCGGCCTCGCTGAATATTCCGGCGACTATTAATCGTCTACCGAATATGGTTAATAAGCGTGCTCGATGCATGCCGATCTATCGATTATTACGCGCGTCGCTTGGAAGGCGCGGTCGTGTTACGAGATGCTCGCGACTGAGCAAGTATCGGATGTATGTATATATATATATATATATATATATATATATATGTATATATATAATTAACTAATACGAGATTTCGACATGTGTATATCGGCGGTAGATGGAATTTTTAAATCGGTGAGTGCAAAATATAGTGGAGGTACGTTCGAGAAGTATATGTGATTTACCTGTACTACTGGCTGAAGCTCGAATTTATTTAAAGATGCTGTTTTAGGATCATATTATTATCTTTGAAAACTCTTTGCTCAGAGATTTATTGCAGTCTTAAATTAATAGGAGATATTCAGTGTAGCATGTACAAATGGGAAAGCAACTCCAAACTAGTAATCGGTTAGCTTGCGCGAATTACTTCCTCTCTCTCTCTTTCTCTTTCGATTTATGATTTTTATCCGCGTAACAGAACTTCGCGTCTAAATAAAGACGTTCAATCGGCGGGAACCCGTTTAATTCGGATAAACTGAAATTCCGATAAATGAAGTTTCGCCATGTTGAGATCGTGCGAGGTAGATCGCACCGACGATTCCGCGAATCGTGTCTGTCGATTTTTGCGATATCGTTCGCGTATCCTTGCCGGAAAACGAGCGACGGGCCAACGCGAATAACGTGAATAACGTCGTAGCCTCTGGCAAACGAGAGACTCTGGTACAGAGAGACGCGACGTGTCACAGCGGAGAGTGACAGCAGCCTAATGAAATTACGATGTTACTTGCCTGAAAGACGGTATTCGGGGGAGGGCGAACAAAGACAGCGAGAGCGGTAAAGTCGGTGTTTGTGTCACAAATTGCTCGATCGTACATACGTACATGTACATGCGTACATAGACGCGTGCGTGCATCGGAAAAGAGTAAACGCGAGTGCGTGTTACACGATGGCAGCCGTTGACGTAGAACCGTAGCAAGTACACAGGCCAAGTGCATGTGTGTGCACGTACGTACGCGTGCATCCCTGTGTCTGTAGGCGTAGACGTGCATGCGCCGAGATACGTACGCGCTCTCTCTCACCGTGGGAAGCGTCGGTGTTCGCAAAGCAGCGGAAAAAAAGCTTTGTGAAAAGTGCAATTGACGAGTCTATTAGCAGAGGAGGAAATATCGGCGAGGAGAAAAGAATAAGTGAGACGAAGCAGAGAAGGAGAGAGAAAGAGAGAGAGAGATCGCGATCGATGAGGAGGCCCTGGTTGGCGCTAGATTCTTGTGGGATGAACGAGGATGGCGAGAGCGAATGAAAGACAAAGATCGAACGTAGAAGATGGAACGAAAAAGAAGAGGCAAGAAGGGAGAGAAAAAAGAAAGTAACGAACGAAAGGAAGTGAAACGGCGAAGGGCAAAAGCAAACGAGCCTTCGTTTTATTTTTTTCCCTTCTTGTTTCTCTTCTTTCTTCCCTTCTTCCCTCCTTTTTTTCCTACCATTTTTGCATTAAGCAGTTAAATTTCCACGCGTCCTCCGGTTAACTAGGATGAATATTCGCCCGAAAAACCGTCCTGTCGATTCGAATTCTTTGACGTGTCACCCAAAGGCTCTTTTTCGTTGTACACCGGCTGAAAACACAAGTCGATTCTACATTGATTCCCGCCGAGGTGTACAGCTATCACCCTCTCCCCATTTCCCACCATTTCTATCCTCTTCTGTTCTTCATGTTCGTCCCTTCTGTTTTCAGACTTTCCGGAGGACCGTCAATCGAAGAGTAGCTGCTTGCAACGCAGGTCTCGCGTTCCAGACACAAAAGCTTGCACGGATTTCCTCGTGCATTGAAAATGCCTTTTAACCTTCAAACGGCACGCACGGTTACGTACACGTACATATATATATATATCACGAGAAACTCCACTAATAAAGTGTGTGTTTACGAGAGAGAGTGAGAGAGAAAAGCAAAAAGATGGGAACAAACGAAAACGAGATTCTTTGACGCCGGGTGTCGACGATCGCGATTCTTTTCCTTCCCGCGGGTCGGTCTCTCTCTCTCTCTCTTGTGCCGACTCTTTGAAAATTATTAATCGCTCGATTCAATCACCGTCTCGCCGGACCTGACCGCTCGAGTAACGCGCGGGAAATTCAACGACTGGCCCCGATTGACTGGTCGGTTACACACCCTTCGGAGTACAGGCGCTACCTGCGCCATGTTTCTCATTCCATGCATACGCGTCCATTGTTCGCGTAGCGGAGGGCACGGGATTCAAGCGGAAATCAGCGCCGTGGATCGTGGCCAAAGTTCGACCTTTGCCACCGTTTGTCCCGGAGGCATCGTGCCGCAGAACAATGCGACAACATCCTATAATTATGTTAAGTACGTCGCTGGAACATGGCAACTGTATAGTACGGCAACTAAACTAGCACCACCAATAATCGTGTACTTGGTTTGCTGAGACTCCCTCTCGCAGACGGCGAACGGGGGTGGGGGAGGAGTGCATATTACGAACTAGCCTATAACCTAACGCTGTTACGAAGCAGCGCGACCGACCATCCCTGTGGTGATCAGACAGTAACTAACCGCATCTGGGTAGCGCGCGCGAGAGCTTGCACACGAGCATGAGCGTGTGTGTAGGTACTTATCGTTGCCAAAGTGGAAAATGTAACGCGTATCGAGGTACGAAGGTAAATTTCGTCGGTAGGGTGAGAGGGTAGTCGCTTGCGACGAAATTTCGTTTCGCATTAAGCGTACACGCTCGAAAGTTTCGCGACGAGTTCCACTCTTTAACCATCCAATATCTGTCTCGTGGATGGTAGAATTTTTTAAAAAAAAAGTATTACTTCAATTTCTGTTCAGTTTCGAGAAACAAACACGGTGTCCGTTTTCCTAAGACTTTTTAACGGACTTTTCAACGTATATACGCGCGTACGTCACTGCTCGACAAAACGTGCCATCACGAGTAAATAAATATTCAATCAAGTTCCGTTCGCGATATTTCACCCTTCCTTCCCCCCCTCCCCATCCTTCTCTTTCCGTTCAATCTACGTCAAACACAGTCGCAACGAAACAATTAAATCGGCCAATAAAGTTTTAATCTTCCTCGTTCGAACGGATATCGCGTTTGCCCCTCTCCCCCCGAGGGGAAAACGAAGAACAACCCTGACGAGTTTCGCGCGGCTGGCTACCATCCGGTGTTACCGCAATAACGCGCGCTTTTTCTTTTTTCTCCGTGCAGTCGACATCGGTTCGCAAATTGACGCCCGTCTACTGCATCGGCATTTCGTTCTTTGACGAAACTTCGTCGCTGGCTCGCTGGCTCGCTCCTCGGCCTCCACGCCGATCATTACCAATTAGCGACCAGCTAATGAACAAAGTACACTCTCAACGTTGTTCCTTCCTGACTGAGAGTCAGCGGTCACGTAATATCTCGCGACACGGGCAATTAAACCGGTGGCTGGAAGGAACCGCCGGCTGTTTGCCTGGCGGCGTTTGCTCGAGCGTTAGAATCACGCGTTAGCAGGCAATTATCATCGACACTCGAACGTGGACACGGGCTGCTGTACTTGCTGGAAATATCGGGTTCAAGCAGCCACGGTCTACGGGTAGGAATGAGGTGGGTGGCATGGGATGGTGTGGAGGGAGGGGGAGGACAGAGGTGAAAAGGGGGAGCGCTAGATCGGAGCAGAAGCGGTGATGGCTGACGTATCCTGTATTGCACAGTGACGGCAGACAAGCACGTATATCAAATAATTAGATTTCGGCCTGAAACGTCAATAACCATGTCAAACCATTACCCGTACGAGACCCTGTCGGCCGGTTCGTTACTGGATGGATGGTCGGTGGACCGGCCGATGCGACGGTCGGCGGGGATGCTGGGCAGGAAACCGGTCGTCTATCTGCCTGCCTGCCTGGACGACTGCTCGCGAATTTAACCGCGTTAGCAAACAACTCATTTAACAAAATTAGGGCCCGGAGCGTCGCTTAAAATCGGAGAAATAAAATTACGTTTGAAAGCAAAGGGGTGGCCGAGCGGAAAGTAACGACAGACCGGCGAGAACACCGACGACGAGATTCTTCTTTCCTCTCCTCGTCTGATGCTTGTCTGTCACTCGAGGCCACCATGCGTTGTCAGGCGATCGCCCCATCGACCACTGATTGCTACGGGGACAATATCTAGCCCGGATATTCCCTTGGAAATGAATTTTACCGAAAGAAGCCTCTCTCGTCCTCGAAAGATCCACGTCCGCGGAAGCTTCTTCGTATCGCAACGGGGGGAACGACGCGGAGAGTCGTTGGATGAATCTCGTCGTTGGAATTGAATCGGTCAACACGGATAGCAGCAGATTAAGAGGATCTCCACAGGTGGAACCGACTCTGTAAATCTCTTCTTTTATCATTCTTATACGCAACTATGGTTCTCACGACGATCGTGTCGAGTCTCTCTCGAAACGCAAAAGGCCGTTTCTTTTTTTCTCTCTCTCTTTTTTGACGCCGTTTCAAAGCTGTTGCAAAATGCTGCATAGATTAGCGGCCGTAGAGAATGGCCAGCAGATAATGAGGGAATTGGCAAGAGTGAGCGAGGCGAGCGAGCGCCGCCGCGATAGCGGAATAGGTTTGTTTAAAGCGCGAAGGAAACGTCGTCGATGTCAAACGTCGGAGTCCCGAGTATTAACAATGGACGACGTTGCGCCTTCCGTTCGAGATACGATTCGTCGTAGTCGTCTCGTCGGTCGGTCGGTACGCGCTCGCGGCCAGGCAATCGCGCCTCACAATTGTGCACGCGCGCGCAATTGTGTGCGGCCGCCCACACACAGGCGCCGCGCGCGAAACCCATCCGTACGGCTATCACCGCCTCGTCATCTGACAGCTTTCCCTCCGCTGTTCTCCTCCTCTCCTAACATCATTGTTCGGACGTAACCGCGTCTACCGACTAAACTTGCGTGCAGCTGCACGAACGACGAAACTTTTGGAAACTCGGGCTCGGCTCTTAGGACGCGAGGAGGCACGGTTGCCATCCGCTTCGAAATTGCGAGCGACGATAGCAGCGAATTCCGCCAACTGTTTTTCTAAATTGCGCGTCGCAAACTGGATTCCGAATCTGAATTATCTGGGCGCTGCTCGCTTTTTCAATAGAGAGACAGAGAGAGAGAGAGAGAGAGAGAGAGAGAGAGAGAGAGAGAGAAGAAAAGTAGGTTCTCACGGATAAATATAGTTACGACGGGGTATCATCGGTTTTTGTTCACGTGGGTATATCAGGTTAATTTACCGAACTTGTTAAAAAGTTGTTAACGCCGTTGATACATCGAGTCACGCCTCTGACGCGGGTCATGTGAATTCTACGAGCGCGTGTGTTTATGACGCAGATTACGCGGCTATTTTGACATGATAGATTGTGAAAATACACCGCGCTGGTTAACGCGGTAAACAATAGTTGGCAAGCGCTATTAAAAGAATGCTTTGCCGTCCGTGCGTTCGAAAATACACGTCTGAATGTTTGTTTCGAAACGTTTTAATTCTAGATATCACCGATGCACGATCGATGGAGTTATGTATGCAAATCGAAACGCGAATACGTAATACGCGAACGTTTTGCGAACGGTAACGTCGGATGAGAAAAAGATTGGCGAGGCGGAGAGAGCCCAACACGCGATGAAATATTAAAACGAAACGGGAAAAGAAACTATGGGGGGAGGGAGAGAGAGAAACGAAAAGAGAAAGAGGAAGAAAAGGAACAAGGTTAAAACGTCGCGGACAAAAAGACGAGTGACAAAACATGTTTTCCTATTCGCTAAGAATTTTATTTGCTCGCTGGCCGTTATTAACCGAGTTCGCTGGCGGAAACGTTTTAATAAGTTTGCCGCGGTTTACGCGGACTGATTTTTGCAATTCGAGAAATTGCGTCGGTGTCACGGCTGAGACAAAGGAACAACGTTAGGTAGCGTTGAACGACGAGAGAGAGGCGGGCAGGCACGCCAGGCCCCGGCTTCGAAATTACGTCGTGCTAATTGTGAAAGTTTGCGATCCGCCCCGAAATGTTGCGCGCTCAACACGCGGGAAACAAGCGTGTGCATTTTTCCAGATTGCCAGCGTTTATTTGAATTCCTCGCATAACTTTGCGCGTTTATATTTCCGTTAGCGGTAGGGAAACCGCTGGCCGGCTGAAGTTCTTAGGCGATCGATGCAGTCACGCAGACGAAACGTAGGGAGGGAGAAAAGAAAGAAACGGAACGTACACGTACAGCGAACGATGGAACAGTGCGTTAATCTTTCGCGTTGAACAATCGACAAACAGTTTCTACTTTCTCGATTAAACTGGCATCCATCTTCCAATACCTTTTTTTTTAGTTTTCTGCTTCTTCTTCGTTTTCTTCTTCCGTCTCCCCTTCTGTTTTCTCCTTTTTCTTCTCCTTCTTCTTCTTCGTTTTCTTATTCGTCTTTGTCACCTCTGTCCTACGTTTCCTCATTGTCCCCTCTCTTGCTGCTCCCTCATTTCTCTTTCGTCGCCGACCGAACAAAAGATCCCTCCAAGTTTCTTATTTAATTAAACTTCGCGAAACAGCCGGTAATGAATTTAGATATCCTGATGCGTTCCGTCCGCGGCAAAGAGATACGTCCTGGCCCACCCCGACTCGGCGGGAGTTTGCACTTTCACCATCCTGACACGCTGTGAGACGCCGGCTGTGTGATTAAACTGGTCGCAGTGGCGCGAGTCAGCCTTGTGCCTGACACCTTCGGTCACCCGTGTGAAACGGAAACGGAAGTTTCCCGTTTCTTTCAGTTCATACGGAAGGAATGATTGTTCACGGTGGAGTTGGTACGGCAGAAATGAAAAGCATTAATATGTTTCCGCTTGACGCGCGTCATGAGACTTCGTAATTAAACTGGTCGCAGTAGTGCGAGTTGACGTTGCGTCGGACGTCACGATTACTCGCAAACAGAAACGAGCATCTCTTTCCGCTTTCGTACGTTAGATATTAATTGAAATCATTCGTCGTTCTCCGATTAACCGTACTGCAAATACACTCTCGTGTTCGAACGTCACGATCGATGGCCTTTGTACGAATTGAAATTCCTCGAGCACTCCCCTCGTATAAATGTTTCAAATCGAACACGATCGCGTCCCGCGGCAAACACGCATGAATATGTATCGACGTCAACCCGTGTCTCGGTCGCGAGTTTCAGTTTGTCTTGCGGCTGATTGCCAGGCGCATCGCAATTATTGGATGAGCAAAGAGCCGTGGGCGCAAGGAGGCATCATCGAGTTTCACGCAACACGCTGTTTCGTCTGATCTCTCAGGGCACGAATCGATCTGACCCGATTTCTCGCTTCCCCTTCGAGATACTCGAACACCTCTGGTGAAGTTCGGCATCGTTGACTGGTTATCAGCGGCTTGGTATGCATTACATTTGAAAACGCTCGATTCAAGTGTAATTTAAAGGGACTCGAGTTTTGGAAAAGTTTTGGAAAAGAAAAGAAAAAAAAAAAAGAAAGAAGGATATTTCCGAGATATACTCTTGCACTCGCACATATGGCTTTTGTATCCGCACAGCAGACATTCTGTTTGAGTTTACCCGATTATTACGTTGAAACGAGAGTTATTGGAGAACGTATCTTTTCTCATACCTCTTTAGTACCAGCAACCAGGATCAGTTAAATTCCCTTCATAAAGTGGAATTTAAATAATTCCACGAAAAAGCGTTTCGAGCGTAATACGTAAGAAAAGCACGCGGCGAGAAGAGGAGAAACATCAGGACAATTAGTGTAACGATGCGAAGCATCAGGCAATTCGTGTGCCACCCTTTTATTAGTGTGATTAATTTCGGTAATATCGAATTAATTTCATCATAATTGGGTAATTTAATTTCGCTGGCAATGCCAACTGCGCGAACAATGAATTTTACTCAATTATGGCGCCATATCGATGTAGAATCGAAGAATCGTACGAAGGATTTTCCTTTTTTTTTTTCTTCTTTTTACGGATTTCGACGCTCGACGATCGGCACAGCAAAAAATACGGGAAGAAGTGTCGGAGTCGAGGAGAGCATTCGTACGCGGACTTCGTTCGGACGAATTTTTATCAAAGCGGGAACGAGGATCGATTTCCATTTCCGGCTTCATTGCGCTTTCCAATTAAAGGTCGCGTCAAAGTTTCTTAAGCGGCCGACACCAATTTCCTCGCACTTACCCGGCAAAGAGACTGGCTAGAGATACGGAATTCTCTGTAAATTAAGTTTTCGACTTTGAGTACATATAACACGGGTTGCATCGAGATGCCTCGATCTGCCGGGAGGAGAAGAGCGAGACGAAAGTTGGAGCATAAATTTTCACGCGCGCCCTAGTTCTTCGTCCGGTTGATTCTGCCGCGATCAATCAGCGCGGCGCGTGCACGCGCAACGTCGAAAATTTTGCGATCGGCCAAGAGCAACGCGAACATCGCGAGAACGAGCAATTTTTCCGGCAATTAACCCTCGAGGCCGCCGGAATCGCGTAACGGCGAAACATTACTCTCGGACAATTATCGATTCGCGGCTGATGGGCCCTTCCCTCCCTCCCTCCTACCCCCGCCACCCCTCTCGTTCGAATTCGAACGAATCGGCCGGTCGTTTCGGCGGAAACGCGAAATACGCCGATGTTAATTTTCCGTTGCTTTTCGCGTAAATAGGCGTTAAGTTCAACTGCCCGTGAAGGCGGCGCGACTGCGGCCATCAATTCCGTCGCATCGACCGGCCCTGTGTTCCCCTGTGTTCCCCTGTTCCCGTGACTTCGGCCAAGCCCCAAGGCTGATCCTGTAAACCGTTTCGCGAAAAACTCTCTGCCCGAGCAGATAGAGATCGCTTCCGTTAAGCCTGCTAACTGAAATATCGCCCCGATAACGAGAACGTACGGCGAGCGTGGAAAAAGAGATGAAGCCCCGGAGGAAGAAAGAAAGAAAAAAAAAAACGAGGAATAGAGTGGTGGCATACATATACCTACACACACATCCACGCATATATATATATATATATATATATATATATAGAGAGAGAGAGAGAGAGAGAGAGAAAGAGAGATCCGGGAGGAATGCAATTGCATCTATTTGTTCGAGAGTAGCAGATCCGGTTATAGTACAGAGTGGGCTGTACATATACTGGTATATACCACTGGATACATTTGCACGAACGTAGCGCAGGCTACGGGCAGAGAGAGCTTAACGGGATCAACGGTCGTTTAGTATCGTTTTATCCGCGGGCTTAAGCGTTAATTTTTGCGAATAAACTAGGTGAATTGTACACACAGCTTGGCCGCCGTGCGTGCGGCTATTTAACGAATTTACAGCGGCGACCGATCTGTTTCGGATTTGCCCGCGAACTACGACCCCCGAATTCGATTGCGGCTTTCTCGATGATTCATTTATAGCACGATCGTCGTGTGCACGATCCCGCGTTAATTACAAGCCCGGTTCTCTCGTTTCACGCGTCAAATGGAAGAAGAGAAAGAAACGAGACGAGAGAAAAAAAAGGAGGGAAAGATACGTTCGACGGGGAATATTTTCGAATCGCCTTACGGCTCGTTCGTTTCCCGTTTATTTTTATCATCGTTCGTCGATCGTTGCTTTTCAGGGATCGTCGTCACGATTCGGGTCGCGCGAGAGTTCAAGGGAACTTGCTGCGAGTTCAACACAGCGGGAACGCTATCCATTCTCTCCGGACGATCAACAGATGCGGACGACACGTGGCGGGAAACGCGCGCGGGTTAATTGTTTATACGATGCAGATTGAATACTCGCTTAATGATTCATTGGATCCGACAGATCTCGAAATTGGGTACGAACGATAATAGAACCGTGACACAACACTTCGACGCGATTGATGAAACCCGTTCGTAGCCACGCCACGCTACGCGAGCACCCTTCCGATCCCGACCCGTTTAATATAAATCCGATTTCCACAGCGTCGATTTACACAGCGCGGAAAATTGTTACTTCCGCGCCCCGGAGGGTTATTATCGTTCCTCGAGCGGCCGCGTTATAACACCCATAAATTTCCAAACTGTCTCTCTATCTCTCTCTCTCTTTCTCGCGCGCGCGCGCGCTCTCTGCTCGTCTGGCCGGATTAACGCGTAATTAAATTGACGATCGTGGCCGACGAGAAGATTTCGTAACCTCCCACGAGCAGACGTCGTCGTCGTCTTTTTATCAAGCACTCTGCTCCGCTCGCGTAGAAGAAGGGCTTCGTGGAAGGCGCGAGCCACTCTCTCTCTCTCTCTCTCTCTCTCTCTTTCTTTCTCGCGCGTGCATTCTTGCTGAAACCTTAAACCGTCGAATCCTCAAAGGAAGGGGCCAAGGAAACGGTTGCTCGGCAAATGATCCCAATTACCAGGTCCAATCGGATAACTTAATCCCGAAGCGATTTACCGTGCTGGCGCAGGTGGTCTACGGTTTAATCGCGACTCGTCGCGACCATAACGCGAGCACGAGGCAGTAGCGTCGAGGCGAAAAAACGCGGCGCGACGTGGCGCTACGGTGCAACCAGGCTAGGTAGCAGCAGCCTTACTCGAACGGTCAGACGAGCTTAGTATGCATTGCATGAAGGCACCGCGTATATCCATTATATTACGATCCCTTCCTCTGCCTCTCTCTGCAGCCTCCGTTCTTCCTTGCAGTTCCCTGCGCTGCTATATCCACTGAAAGAGATTTTCTGGCGAATGGTTCTCCGTTATTATCCGGGCGCTATCTGCTTCTCTCCTCTCTTCATACCTCATGTACTCTCTCTCCTTTATGTGCACCCGTTATATGGAGAGGTATTTACCTGAATGTGATCCCTGCTGTGTGGTAGCTCACGTGCACCAGCCAGCCTAGTCTCACCCAGAGTGCCCGCCCATTCGCGTTGCCACCAGATATATGTATATATATATATATCTGCCCACACACGCACAGACACACAGACACATATATTTGAGCAGTTTGTGCCACTGGCGAAGCACCTATGCCCTGCTTCAACCGCAATCCAATGCTGGAGAGCGTTGAAATGCACCAGCCTCGGTTTCTCTGTGCGTCTCTGCGTCTCTGCGTCGAGTCTCTCGTTGCGTCTACGTGTGCTTGTATCTCTCTCTCTCTCTCTCTTTCTCCCTCTCTCTTTTTGCATATGCGTGCGGTAGAACGCATGATAGAACGACGACTGGTGGAGAGGTCGCAGTACGCGTCGACGTGTAGATTGTGTTCCATCGTGACGTGGCAAGATCAGGCTGCCAAGCTTGGGGATAAATCGACGAAGCGCAGCGGAGACGCGACGAGTAGAATCAGAGTTTAACGTCTAGCGTATTTGCGTTCTCGTTAATACCCCGGTCCATTCTGTTAACCTAGGCCAGCAATATCGCTATTTCGCGCTGTTCAGCCACATTTTCAACCGCTAATGATATCTGCAGATGTGCACGCGGCACTACCGCCTCCCCAATTCCCTCCTCTTCACCCACCCGTTCCACCCGCCGCCACCAGTAGTAAGGACGAGATGGCGTAGCCACGGTCCCGGTCGAATTGCCTCCCGGGGTGTAAAATAAAATTTTACAACGTTTCGAGGCTTCGTCTCTAATTTGATCGTAACCCGTTTTCCCACGGGCTGCTATCACGGCCCATTACGAGGAAATTTTATTTTTTTCTTTTTCTCTCTTGCCAAATCTCTCTCGCTCTCTCCGGACTCCGGTATTAAGCGTTACTGCCGCCGCTATTTTGGCCGCTTTTCGTAATGCTTCGCGGCGATCGCCAGGAGAACGAGTCTTCGTGGTCCGTGTCTCGAGAGGCCGTTTCTCCCAAGTCCAGATATATTCGCTCTATCCGTGCTCGCCAGACGCTATCGAGACAATCTTTAATTGCGACAGTAGCGTTTCGAATTCGACAGAAGATCGAAAGCATTGCGGCGGTGATTTCCCCTTTCTCTCTCCATTTTCCTTTTCCGAGATGTTTCGCTTGGAACGGTGTAACGAAGGTAACAATCCCGGGAACAGAGGTTCCTTTCCATCGCGTTAATAGCCCAGCCGAGAGTTGTCTCGAGTCGTCTCACTGTCAGTTTCTTTCGGTCCGACAGAGTCAAACGAAACGTAAACTTGCGTGATAGATGATGCTGATAGCGGCAAGTTCGTTACTTCGATCCGTAATTATACGCGGACGCGGAAATCCGCGCCCGTTCGTTGCTCGTTTTGCGTCTCGTTTGCCACCGTCGAATTACGAGCCGCTTGTCCGATGGCTGGCTGCTGCTTCTCGTTCGTTCTCGCGGCCAGCACCGCGACGGGGGAGGAAAAAGTGAGCAACGGGGACGGGAGAGGGGAGACGTTAATGTTCAGGGGAAAAACCCTGCGCTGCCGGCAGTTTCCCACGGAAAATTGATTTAATATACGCGCGCGCGGAATTGGGTGACGCCGGCGGTGAGAGCTGCGTCGCCCGTGTACGCGTCTCGATTTTCACGTTTCATGAGCACAACAAATCCGGTAAATTCGATTTCGCCTTCGCGGATGGAGCCTCTCGCGTCGGACAGCGTTATTTCGAACAGAAATTTGCGCCGTGTTCACCGTTCATTTCGCGTCACCCACCCCCTCCCCCTGCCCCCTCCCCTCGTCGTCTCTATACGCGTCTTAATTGCGATCAAACGTGTCACGTCTCGCTGTATACGTACGTGTACGTGTGGCTCTTCTTTTTCCACGGTGTTCGAGTCGACCACGGAATACCACCAGGCTGAAATCAATCATTCTCTGAATTCAACGTTGATCCGGTATTCAAGTGAGAGAGAGCCCCCCGGGCTCCGAGTTCACCGTGGCTCTTCACGGTTCCTTTCACGACACTCCCAATCCCCGTTCCATCGGCGAGAAAATACGCGAACGAAGATAGACGCGCGCAGCCAGATAGGATCGGGGAGTATGTGCATCCTCCTCCTGCGAGGCAACGAATCGTTGGATGTTTGCGCGACTACGGCGCGGTGTGAGGTAAACCGTTCGATGCTGCCGAGCGACATCTCGTAGTCGGAGGCATTCCGCCAAATGTTATTAGGGATCGTTTCTTTGAGCGTCCTCCGCCGAAGGAAATACAACCCGCGCGCCCGACGCGTCGCGCCGTGCCTACCGGAGGAAATTTGCAAAAATTTTCCTCGGCCGGAGTCGAGGAATCTCTCGGCGAAAAGTCCCTCGAGCGTGTAAGTAGCGCGTAACCGTCACTCGTACGACACCGTGGTAAAAGTATCCTCTTACATCCCGCTCTTTAGCGAGGCTCGCTAGGACCCGTTGGTAAGTGGAATGTAGCGTACGTTCTCAACTACACCGACTGTATCGTAACAGGTGAGGCAACAGTTGGAGACACAGATTGAAAATACGTACGCTTCATTTCGCCGAGATTGCTCTCCGTGTTTTTCACGAATGCGTATCGCGAGCCTTGTTTACTTTGTTTTCGCGATTAACGAACTAAAATGCGTTTCGATCGCGAATTCAAGCTTAAATAATTTATATTTACCAACGTTTCTCGCTTAAATGACAACAACGCGGAACAGTGGCATCCACGGAATTAAAACATCGCGTGGATTATGCGCGCGCGCGAACAAAATTCTCCGAATGAAATTCAATAAAGCGAACGTTAACGAACATTCGGTGCCCGATAGGTTTTAAAATCCGACTCGTTTGCGAAAACGTGCCGTTTAATGAAAATACACTCTCCTACGGTATTTCGTTTTAATTCACCTCCCCCTTCTCCCCTTCGCCTGGGACGGGAAATCAGTGCCCCCCTCCCGTTTCGAACGACGCGGGGATCATCGCCGCGCGCTCGTAAACAATTTAGACGATGGTGGAAAAAATACGAAAATCCTCGCGTCATATCCTCGCGTCGACCCTCTCTCGAACGAACATCTCTCCTGGCTTCCCTGCGTGAAATTCGTTCCAGCGACCGATTCGTAACGACCACGGCGTTTAAACGCGTCGTTGCATCGCGCTCGCGGAGAATTAGGGGCGTCGGCGCGATCCTTCGCCCCTGTTTGATTATCGATCCAATCCGTCGTCGAATCGACCGAGTATCCAAGTATCCAAGGTACTACGAGCCACGTAGTCGTGGGAGGGTGTGTACCTTTGCTCTTCCTTCCTTCGGCCCTCTATTTTCCTTCGACTTTTCCCATTCTCTTCCTCTCATCCCATTCTCTTTCCACCCCACTGTGCTTCCTTACGATCTACCCTCGCGTGCGCGCGCGCGCGACTAGTGAACCGTGTAAGAGGCTGCTTGCTTTTTCTAATCTAGCTCAGGGATTGACGGGGAGGATCGAGCTTTAAGCATCAATTTACATGTAAGTTTCCGGCCGGTGCCTCGTTCCTGGCGTAATTACGTTCGCACCAGGGGTAATCGTTGCCTGTCTTTACCAGAAAATATAGAAGGCGCGAGTCCCGTCCGATCATCGGGTCTACATCGTCCGGCAGACGCGTCTTCCGCTTTTTTTTTTCCTTTTTTCTTTTCTTTTTCATCGAGGGGATTCTATCGATTCTCGGTCTCTCTTTCTCTTTTGACTTTCTCTCTCTCTCTCTCTCTCTCTCCCTCTTTTTCTCTTTAATGCGTTTCCGCGCGGCCGTATCTAAAACCTGATATAGAGCTCGTTTCTTCGCTTCGAATCGTAACTTATTGCTGGATTCGTCGACGAACCGAAGCGGACTCGGAGACATATCATTCGATCTAAATCATCTTCCCGCCGTTCCGTTGAATTCGCGATTATCCGCATTTGAATACCAGCCGCACTTTCGTAGAATTTTCCCTCGAATTGTTACTAATTTCGTGACTGTACGTCGTAGCGCAAGATTGTTGTAACAATCGAGCGTCGAAGGTGGCAGCGTTCGGTTTCAAGAATCACGTTGTAGAGTTAATTGATCACAAGATGCAGGCGCGGCCTGTTTGCTCTTCCTCTTCTGTCGTTACTCTTGCGTCCGCGTCCCCTTTCTCCACCGATTATTACATTCTAATAATCGAACGCCTGCAAGTCGACGCGATGGCAAATCCCCTCGCCCCGAACCGTTTCAAGTCCTAAACATCGATCTGATCTTACGTTACGCTCTGTAACGACGGATTTCCCTTTTCCCCTTCGGAAACGAACGTTCAATCAATCTTCTCGCATCCTCGTCGACTGATTGTACCAAGGATTCGACGAGCGACAACGTTGAAATTTGCCCGCTGATTTACATTACTCGCGGATTAAAACGTTCCTCTCGCGTTTGGCATTTAATTATTTTGCTCGCGTATATCGTTCGTCCGTCAGCGCGTACGCGTGCACCGGTGATTTCATACGAAATGTCGAAGCGGCCACGAGCGTTTTTATTATTAAAAAGCGAGCAAACAACGAGGAGGGCAACAACGAACGCGGGCGACGGGATCGGAAATCTTTGGAAAATTAATTTCTAACAGCGAGTTGTCACAGGGTTGTGATATTGTGTTGCAACCCTAGAGATTCGCGGTAAATATCGGTCCGACGGAAACGGAGAAAAGAGAGAAAAAATAACCATCGAGCGTGGTCTGCGGGCTGTCCTGTTGAAATCGGAGTGCCTTCCTTCTCATTTCGTTCTTTCCGCCATCTCTGATTTGCAGCTCGTGTTCCCATCGGACAGGCTGCGAGGCCAGGTTGCCTCTCGCCGTGGAGATCATTCGTGTATCTCGCGCCAGCCTCTTTCTATTGGTTTCCAATTTTTCTACGTGTATGTTCGCACTCTGTACGTGTTCTTTCTCTGTTCCTGTCTCTCTCTCTCTCTCTTTGTTTTTCTCTTTTCGTTTTATTCCATACGCTTCGCGTTCGCTTTGTTTGCTCGGCGTTTGTTCCCTCGCGAAAAAGACGACGCCGACTGTCTAATCGTCGACGTCCGAGGCGACATCACCATCGTGTCATCGAGACGAATTAGACGTATCGTTGAAACGTATTACACGAACAATGGATTCGTTAGCGAGCACGATTTACCTTTCCGTCGATTTTTCCGGCCGGAACGTAGGAAAATCTGACCGAAATACTAACAGGTATCCTGATCGAGCTTCAGCGAGTACATTATAGCAAGAAAAAAGAAGAAAAGAAAAAAGAAAAGAGAGGAGAGAGAGAGAGAGGAGAAAAGAATACAAAAGTGAAAAAAAAAATGAAGAAGAAACGGAGCCTTGCGCCGAAGTATATAACGAAACGTTTCCAAGCCAGAGAGAAAAGGTAACTCCGCGAAATATCATGCACACTCAATTTCACTTCGTCGAAAGTTTCTTCGCAGTCTTGATCATTATAACGACGCTTTGTTATCCATCGTCTCGTCGTACTTGCTCTCTTACTCGCCCGGCCAGGCTCGAAGCTCTAACTTTTTGAAACAGCTCGTGGAAGCGTGGCTTGGCGCGACGCGATGCGCCGCGGCGAACAGACTCGCGTCGTTTCGCAAAAAAGAGAACTACAAACCGAAGGTAGTGTAAATTGAGCTTACAATCCAATCAGTCGCCCCCCCCCGCACATCCTCTCCAACCGCCTCTGCCGCTTTTCCTCGCCGGTGTCTCCGGCTCTGCTCGAGGTTCGTCAGCTCGAGAGGCGGAAGTAAAATGACAGAAAAGAGAGGTGGGAAGAAAAAAAAAGGATGGAAGGTAAGGAAAAGAAAAAGAAAAAAAAGGAAGAAAAGCGGAGGATGATCGCGCGATGAGGCGGCGCGGAGAGACACGGAGTAAGAAGAGGGATGGTCAGGATCAAGGAAAAGGCGAACGAGAAAGTGCGAGCGCGTAGGACCACAGAAATAGCCCCGGAGGGTTGATACAGTGAGAGAGAGAGAAGGAGAGAGAACTCAGCAGCACGCAGATATTTCCAAGTACATTTTTGATGGGATTTTTAAATGAGCCCCAATTGCGTTAAACGCTACGGTGCTCGACTTAAGGCAAGATTTCCTTAAACGATGTTTCAGGTTCTCGGGAATTCTCGTTGGTCCGTCTCATTAAGGGATGAAGATTAAGCCAGCGACGTCTTCTATCTTTTTTTTTTTTCCTTTTCCTCCTCGTCGCGGCCGGTTTGCGGCTCGTATTTTAAGCACCCTCGATTTAGTCTTTAATCTATTCGAATTCTTCCACACGTTCTCTTAATTCGTATCGAAACATCGTTGTCGTACAAAGTGTCGTAGCTTCGCGTAGCTTCTCGCGCGATTTTGAGAAGGTAATTCTCAACTAAGCGGGGTGGAGGGAGAGAGAAAGCTCGAGCAAGTAGCGTCGTTGCGCGAGGGAAGTTGTCGCAGTGGGAAATTTACAATGTAAATCGCGAGATGGTCAACCAGTTGATACTTCGTTGCCACAGAGCGCGCACTTTGTTTTTTACTTGCCACTCGAGAGGGACAGAGAGGGAGAGCTTGCGGAAGATAGGAGGAGGGTGGAAGGAGGAAGAGGGACTGCATGGGGAATGACGTAAAATAAATTACGCCGAGTTTAAACACACTTTTACAGCCGTGCCGGCACCGCGCCGTTTTACACACACCCAAGCGGGAAATCTTGAGACCGCTGGCCGCAGGAACGAAACGAGGAGCATCGTTTCATCCTGACGAGCACGAAAATTGACGCGTCACGCTGGGACTGTCGCTTGCATACCGGCGCGTTCAACGTTAATTTAATCGAGAAATTCTGTCGCAAGTAAACACGAAGCTGAGATGGGAACAACAAGTATTTTCCTCGCGTGCATCTCAACCGTGAGACGAACGCGGCGTCGTTTCTTTCGCGGCGACGCGCTATTATACCGATACGCGGGGGCTGAAATGCGTCGAGATCCGTTCGAAATCGCGTCCTTATTTATTTCTGTCTCGCGATAACCGGGATTTCCAGTTAAACTCGATTTCCATTACCAGATTCGATCCGGTCTTGCAACCCACGCCAGTCTCGCCTCCTTCCAGAATTGTGCCAGGCAACTCTCACGGTACTCCAGCCAGGAAAACGGATTCGATTCGACTCGAACGCCTGTTCTTCCTCCCGCTGGGATAAAGAGGGATACGGAAAATTTGTCCGCCTCGTCTGTGTTTTCCCCGCGATACGAAATTCCTCGCGGTAATCGATCATTCGTGGCATTTGAAACGAGCTCGCGGATCCTGCCGCTTAGTACGTACGTACGTAGATTCTCCACGACCCTCGTGAATATATTATACACGTTAACCACGTTCGATTACCCACGTACCGCGTCCCTCTTTCTCCGCTGCTCGATCTCCGGTTGCCCGTCTCCGGTTCAGTCGTTAATGGGTACTTATCGAATTGAAAGTTTGGCGTGCCACGTAATCTCGCGGTGCTAAGAATCTAATTGGCATTTAATCCCGTTAGCGGGGACGTTAACACCCTCTCGGACGACCTGTCCGCTGCAGTCCGTTCGAGGAGCGTTCGCTGTCCTCCTATCCGTCAGGCGATAAACCGTATCCCGCTGCGGCCGGAGTATTTTATCGAGTGATTAATTCTCCGGAAAACTACGTTCGTCGGACAGCGCGGACCGGCCGTCGATGAGATTGCTCAGCGCGGTACGCGTCGAAATGCGATACACGCCGATATGGCTACCTATAGGTGTATATTTATACAGTTTGCCACGTAACGTTTCCCGGCAATATTCGACCAGAGTATCGACGGTGTCAACCGGAATATCGCAGCTTACGAAATATATTTCGATTATCGCTGAAGAGAGAGATAGTTTCAACCGGGCCGCGTTACCCGATCGGTGCTCGAACGACGATAGAATGGAAATATGTAATACGCGCGTGTGTGTACGGAGCGAGAAGGCCACTCGCTGAACGTGCTGATCTTGATAACGTTTATTATACGCTGTCCCGTGGAACGCAATAATTATTCGCTGCTTTAACCGCCGCGCATCGTCTAGCCGACCCTGCCATATCGGATAATTTTATGGTCGCAACGTTCGTTGCAACAAACTCGCCTTCGTCGTTTTTCTTTCTTTTCTTTCTCTGTTTATCGTCCGTCCTACTGTTCTTCTCTTCCCCTCCCTCCCCTGTTATTCTTTTTTATTTTTACTCGAAAAGACAAGCTGCTCGATAAATATGAAATCCAACGGGAGGGAAAGAATCAAGTGGTGGATCAGATTGATCACAACCGAACAGTGTCAGCTGTTTCCTCTCTCGCTTATTATCCACTGTTCGTGCACGATTGGAAAGTTTCGCACGGTCCGCGTGCGACAAACTTCGAAACGAAAGTTCGTCAGCTGAATCTGTTGATTTCTGTTGGAAACTGTTCCGCGTAGGACGAGTCGCGATTGTCGATTGCGCGGTGTCGAAACGGTGAGAAAGATCGATCCGGCGGTCGGAGCGCAGCTTCCCGAAAAATTTCGTGTCTCTGTTATCGATATCGATAAACGTCCATGCGAGAAAGGTACTGTTTATCGGCCAATAAAGAGACATTTCAATCAGCCAAGTTGCAACGTCCGCGGCAAACTGTTACAGTTATCGAGAGAATGGATTCGCTTGCAGAGAGATAAAACGTTCGATCGACGAGCTACTTACTCGATCAGACTCGTATTTCGAGGCTCGCATGAATTCGTAAGTATCGTGCTGTCAGCTTCCGTTTCCAAGATAATGATGCATGATAACGGTTACGCGCGTCCATTTCTAGGTGAAAACATTCACCGTCCGTGCGATTTACGAGTTTTCCCGCAATGGTACTGAGATCGTGGTGAGATTCGACTCTAACGATTTTATATTTTGGTAGCAGTACCATCGACAGACTTAAATTATACCAATTACAAAAATATCTGAATTACCTGGTTCGATTCGTGTTCGTCGATTCCCCGGTGTTGTTCGTTTCAATCAGCCAGGATTCGGTCAGTGGGACTCGTCATTTGGTTGATCTTCGATCGGTCTCGGTTTATCTGCAGTCACAGGCTGAAGTATCGCGCGTGGATTGGATCGGAAATCGTAGAGTGGATCGTAGGATGCATGTCGAAAGGATCGAGCCAAAAGGTCGAGAGGGTGTAGAAGAGTGTACGTGGGTGACGAGAGAGCGAGGGAAGAACGGGGGAAAAAAATCTGGCTGGAAGGTGGAGGTGCGGAAGCGCGTTGAACCGAGTACGTGCTTTCCTCCGAGAGTTTGGCGCGCGACTGTGCTACTGAGGCCAACCCGGGCCACCATCAACCCTCTTATGGCTCTGTCCCTTCGTTCAAACCCCTCTTTACACCCCTCTCTCTTCGCGCCACTCGTCTCTCCCACCTTGGGTTCGCGCTCCCACCAGAATTCCGAGCGTCACATATTCCTCTGTTTCCCTCTCTCAACCCCTAACGTTCGCCCTCTCTCTCCTTCCGGCTGGTCTCGCGTTGCCATCCTCTCTTTCCGTTCGACGAGCCGTTCTTCACCCCTTCTTCATCGACCTCTCTCCAGCGTCCACCTCTCCCGCGCAGCTTCATTACACCCTTTCCTCCGTGAGCAGCTTCATCCCCCTTGTCTTTCTCTCTCTCTCTATACCGCTGACTATCCTACTCGCTCACCTTTGGCCACTCGCCGGGTTACCTACTCCTACCAGCCAATCTCTCTTTCTCTCCAGCTCTCACTCACCGCTTCTCTCCTCTTCCGTTCTCTCCTCGTCTCTCGTTCCTTCCCCATTATCCTTTGTTCTCGCTCTTTTTCACCGATTCATTATGTCTTTATTTCACTCTACTTTCAGTCGGCTTTCTTTTTCTACCATCCGCGTCGTTCGCCTCTTCTCTGGCGTTCGCTCGACGAACCTCCCTTCCTCCGTCCTCCATCCTTTCCTCTCGTCCTTTTCGTCCGCTCTTCCTCCGTGTCTCGTCGTCCCGTTTGCACGACCTCCCTGCGTTCTCTATTCCGCTCCCTGTAAACCTCCCGTCTACCTTCAACCCCCTCCCCC
>NIPQ01032467.1:0-12042 GCA_002806875.1 Lepidotrigona ventralis hoosana
GTACCACGGAGTACTGTTAGCAAAAAAAAAAAAAAACTCAACTGGAATCGTACATGAGATATTACGCGCGTCGCTTACGTATTTCGCTCTCGTGTATCTCATTACTATTTTGTCTGGATATTAACATCGATGTTAACACGCGTTCTCTAACAAAATACTGTAGTCTCGTGCAGTGCAAATATTATTTGTTACTTGTTTTCAAAGTTCTTTCTTTCTTTTTTTTTTGTCGTTTCGTTCTTTTCATTTTACATTATTCGCCAAAAAATAATTGAAACAAATAGAAATTAGGATTGCACAAGTGTGGGAATCGCATACGTTTGCTGCGTTATTAAAATTTAATTGAGACCACTTTAAGCAGATTTTTCGTAAGACGCAAATATTGTCTTATTTTTTTATCAAATTAGAGTTGCAGAAGTCATATGTTTTTCAAGCTATTAAAATTTCGTTTGAAAATAAGAATGTTCCTATTGGTCATTAACCATTCAGTTTTTACAAAATTCTAATTTTCAAATTTATTTTTCTCTGAACAGTGTTAAGTTTTAAGATGTTGCAAGATGTCTTTTTTTCTTGGCAAGTAGATAAATTTTTTATCTTCATGTCAAAAGGAGGAAAACATCATGTTCAGTGATAAAAATTAAAAAAATTTTTTGATATGCATATAATCAATATATATATAAATCAAATACAGTAAAACTTGTATTAATAACTTTTTCTTAAATTACGATGTTTATTTAAAGTCCATTTATTTATGGTACAATTAATCAAACTTCTGCTCGTTGATAATTCCACTTATCTTCAACTTCAAGGTCACTTATTCGAAGTGGAAATGATATATTTTTTGCTCCGTATTAATATCGATGGAACTCGACATTTTCTATAAAAGAATATTATCTATATATGTCGAAAAATTATTAATTTAGGAGATTGTTTAATCTTAATTTTGTAAAGTCCATCTACGAAAGGAGGAGGAACACAGGCTTAATATTTTTGTGTTCATAGTGTCCTTGTCTTACATAGATTTTATAAAATTGAAGTTAAGATTTCCTAAATATTAATTTTTTGTAATCTTGAAATTTGCGAAACTCCTCCAGTTTAACAAAAGAATAATTATGGCAGCCTTTGTTAACAATCTTTGTTAACAAAAATTTTTTTCACATCTTCGGAAAACAACGGAGATATTCGAAGTGTTCGAGTGACACAGTTCACCCCGTGTAAGTAGCTCATGTATTGTGAATAATACCAAACACAAAGAATGTGTTTTAACCATTCAAAAACCAATACAGTTCATCCACTTTGATTTTCGTATAAAATTCAATCACGTAACCGAACAAAGATAATCGCACTATTTTTAGTTATTTTCCTCGAAATAAAATGCACGGTATCGCGCGCTGGTATCGCGCAATGCAGTTTATCGCTCGGTAAACAGATATTCGCAATCTGCTCCTGAAACGACCGTCGCAGTTGAAGAGTTGGATTATGGTAACCAACTTCTTAATTGCGGTACGCATGATTAACAGCAGTTGGGAAATAATAAGTAACAACCCGGACACGGAGTGGGTCAAGTGCTCATCTGGCTCGAGATGTTCGCCTCTCTTAATGTATACTAAATACGCCTGACCCATTCAGATAGTCGTAAACACGCGGTTTTCAGCAAACTCGGCCCAGGGCCCCGTTATTTCGAGTGTGCACTTCGTCCAGGAAACCAGTTTTTATCGTCTATCCGAACGTTATTCGGCCAGCAAACTCATTTGCAAACTCATACGTACGCTCCTCGTGGCCATTTTTTTTTTTTTTTTTTTTTTTTTTCCTCCGAGGAAGTACACCTTGCCAGGCATCGCGGTTACGATCAGATGTTGACTAACCGAACTGGATAATTACCTCCACGGCACGTGATCACAGGAGTTACAGCGTTGCGAGAATATAATGAGAATAAAGAGATCGTTATCCCACCGGTGAGGAACTGTCGGCAGGACTTTAGGTTTGCTGACTTGAAGCTACGAAAACTCACGATTCTTGGTTCCTTTGTTATTACGCTTGCAATAAGCATCGCGAGAGTTGACTGCCACGCGAAATTTATTATGTTTTTTTTTTTTTTGCTCAGGGACGGGGAATGTTTAATTTTTCAAGGAAATATTTTGTAAAAATCCTAATATTGGGAAATTTTTTCTCGGAAAACTCTAAGATTCAGTATAACGCATGATTCACGATGAAAGTTATGATTTAAACGCAACAATCTGTATTTATGAAGTTTTACCGATTTGGATACCGACTGATCTAAGTGAAAAAGATGTTTTTTTTATAGTAAAACAACAAAATTGCGTATTAGTAGCATTTATTAAGAATATCTACAGATATTTAAAGAAAACAAAGATTTTAAACATTCTAGGAGTATTAATTTATTTGTTTCTTTGAACTTTTAATTTTTATATTATTTTGATATAAAATTCAATATAAAAAATCTCTCTAATCTTAATACATGTTTATAGATATTGATGAAAAGAATAAAACTAATATATAATAACAATTAGGTAGCTAGAGTGATTTAAATAGATTCTCATTGAAATCTCAAAACGATTGAAAAAGTTTATATAGATTTTATGAAGTTATTTATTAGAAATAAATATGAAATTTACATATGCAGAAAGTTAACTGTAGATCAATTGTATCTAATTGTCGAAATGTAACAAAAATATTAAGGGAATTAATTTTAATGGAATTGCAATAAGTGTCGAATTTACATATAATATGTATTATTTTAATTATTTGATATTTAGAATAGAAGAATAGAACATTAATCATCGATAAAATATCAATATTAGATGAACGTATAAAAACCATCAAACATATTAATATAAAATAAAATATAAGTATGAAAATATTATTATTTCTCGTTTCGAAATATTCCATAAAATTATTTTAACTATCGCTTATGCTTCAATACAATGCAACATATATGCAAATGTATGTGCAAAAGTATCGAAACCTCTAAATACATTTATTTTTGAAAGATATTTTCTGATTGAAAATATACAATGAATCTTCGTCTGAAGATTTCTTAAATTATATATTACTTAATTCTGGAATTGATAATTCTTACAAATTTGGAATATTGAGAGAAAACAATTGTATATCGAATAATGCGAAAATTATGATATTCTTAAAATATCTACATGTAATTAAAAAAATGTGATTGCGTAAAACCACATTTGATTTGATTCTAATAGTGCATTCTAATAGTATAGAATTCCTTTCTCCAAAAGGTGGCATATTTTCAACAGTTCATTGTACCATCAGTTTGATGGAATGAGCCAATATTAATGAAACAATATTTTTCCCGCTGGAAACAACTTTATCATAGAGTAGTTCAATCAAATTCTTTGCTAATAAATAAAAATATTCACAAACTTTGAAAAATTAACTCCTTGTTAATATGAACAGTAATTAATAGTAATTAATTTGTGTATATTGATATTAACGATAAATAATGATTCATGCGATTGCTACGTTCAATTACGATTCTCACTTACGATTAGATGAGATCTGCACGCTCCGCTCGATCCTTTACGTAACGACTTCAGTCTTTGGTTAGTCTTTCTAGAATTAATTACATGCTAGCTTTAATTTCATTCTCACAGGAAATTAAGTCTCGCGGAACTCTCTATAGCGGGAGAGACGAGTTCAACAGACTGTGCCGTGTTTGAACAGTGTAGAACTCCCGGAAACCGAATCGATCTCTCCGAACACTGTTTGCTTTTTCCAGTTGCTGACGAAGGTTTGCCAGACGCCAGGTGGCCACGCGGTAGTCTCAGAAGCTGTGTCCACCCTCAGGCTGAAATACGGCGAAGGTGGAAGATTCCGTTTTCTGGCTGGGGCTCTCCTGGCCCCCAGAGCAGCGATCGCGCTCCGAGTCGCCGGAGTTTCCTTCCTGAACGCCTTCCTCAAATCTGCGCCACGAACGCAAACCAGATTGTACATTCAGGTAACGTACGCCAATCGAGCGTTCGCAGTTTTCCAGAGGATTCTTGGAATGGAAAATGAAAAATGAAAAAGTTCAGAGAGATCGAAGTACGTTGAGAATTTTTTATCTTCGCGGATTCTGTTTGAAAAGATGTCCTTGATTTTTGCATATTATAAACAAGTTAGATGACCATTTTTATTATTAAAATTATCTCAGTTTCTAGTTGTTTCAGTTATAATTTGGCTGTGATATAATCGTAATATATGTGTATAAATGACGAAAAATTTAATTGACAAAGTGAACAGTTTAAGTAATAATTTACTTTACCAAGAATTTCTCTACGTAAAATATTTTGTTAATTTAAAAATTTTATAATTATTAGTAACTGATAAAAATCAAATTACTTTAGAAAGTTTTATATATCGTCTCTAGATAAATTAAGAATATTTACTTTCTTTTCATAAGATTGAAAATGGTTAAATAACATTTACTAACTTGTAATTAATAATATATAGGTAAATAATAAATTTCGTCTATCTTCCTTTGATCGAACTACGTTCTCGCTAAAAAAAAATTTGGAGCTCTCTTTATTTTTCTGACGAAAGAAACTTTTTCGTATATTTTTCTGCCCAATCTAGAATTAACGAAATTCAGATATAAAGCATCAAATTATCAAACATCATTTTCAAGAACAGAGTCGTAAAAAAATATTCGACTCATTTTCGCATGTAGAAAACTACGTCGCCAATTACATCAAATTTCAGTAGCTATTATAAAAAAATAATATGAATAAAATATGCTATTCGAAAAAGTTGTTTCAACATGGTCTGAATTCTTGAACAGAAGTGCATGCATTACGTATAAAGATAATCTCGCCGACCTATAAACCTGCCACTCTTTAAAGATTTTTCACAAATACTTTCATAATGATTTCTACCGCGTTGATTTATTCACTATTAGGCCGAAGCCTGCGAAGCTGGACTAGAGCCGCAGGTGCTTCAAGAATGGCTGAAAGAATTGGACGGGAGAGAGGAGGACGCTTTGCACGATCTGCTACATAAGGAGGTTCAGAAATGGTCACACAACTGCGTGGACGTAGACGTCCTACAGCGACGAGTCGTACGTGCCGAGGAAACTTGCAGGATCCTCAGCAAAAAGGTTTCGGCTCTGCAGATGCAGCTTCAGCAAATGCAGCTGGAGAAGATGACCGTGCTCGGTACGAAACAGTCGCCGAAAATGTCGTCGAACGCCGAGGACGAGGGTATCAGCTCGTCGGAGAGGTCGAGCAGCCCGGAGAACACGAAGCACCAGCCGCGAACGAATCGTCAGAAAGCGAACGTTGTCTCGCCAGCGGACAACGATCAAGAAACGACGATCGACGACGTGATCGAGGAACTGAGGATCATCGTGAAGGACGCCGAGGAGGAGATCGAGGAAGACAATAGCCACGAACAGAATCGAATAGACCGTGCGGACCAGGATTTCTACAACTCTGAGGACTCCGCCAAGATCAAGTTGCACAGGACAGGCTCGAAGATTTCGTTGGATAATTCCGAGGCGTATGTTTACGACAAGGTCTTGAAGAGAGATCGTCAGACGGACACGAAGATTTCGAAATCCAACACGGGCTCCAACGTGTCGCAGAGCGTGATCAAGGGCGAGCAGGTGACCTACTTTGGCAACGATCGAGATTACAGCACGGGTTCTAGCGGTGGCAGGAGATTGAATGACGAAGCGCGTAGAGTCTCAAAATCTTCCGTTGAAGGAAGCGTGAAGATTGTGGTGAAGGGGCCAGACGTCGAGGAAGCGATCGTCCCGACTATTCTACATCCTCAACCGCCTAGGAAATCGCCGCCTTGTTTGTCGGCTATCATGGCAGTGAGGCACTGTGACTTCATCGACCAGGAAGAGGCGTTCAATTCTCACGATGAGGATATCGAGGACGAGACTCTCGGCGATGGCAGCGATTCGCTTCTCAGTGCCTCTCGACTGAAGTACAACGGGAAGAGTCATCAAACGTTCGAGGGCCAGATGAAAAACACCGAGGTCGATCATTTCCAGAAGCAGTTCGGCAGGAAGGAAACAGAAAGCGGCAACGATCGTAAGTTGAAGAAGAGCTTCGACGACCTTCGACGTTTCAGCGGAAGCGAAACGAAGGACAAGAAAACGATCAGGAACTACGAGACGTCGTGCAATGCGAAGAACAGGACGACGAACGAGGCCAAGTCGAACAATAGGCACGACGGTGTTTCTCAAAGACACAGCTCGAAGTACAGAAGCGAAGTGGAGAAACGGAAGCTCCTTCGTAGGTCCGCGAGTCACGATTACTTGGAGTCGAGTGCCTCGAGTCCACGATTGAAGAGAGCCGGTAAAAGCCGGGTGGAGAGTCACATCAGAAAGTTCGAAAGCTTGAACTCTTTCGACGAGCATCGAAGCCTCCAGAGTTACGGGAGACCCGGTAGCTCGGAGAATCTGACGAAGCAGGAGCAATTTTTCAGGGAAGAAAGCTCGAGAAGTAGAATGCGCAGGTCCGAGTCGTTTCATCACGTCTCTCACGTCGCCAAGAAGGATCAGTGCTCGTCTCAGGGAGGAAGCGACAGCGGATTGTTCTATATAACGGACTTCAACCTCGAGCCTCTAGTAACGCGAAGACCAAGATCCATCGAAGCCCCGAAATCGCCCAATCTACTAACTAAATCTTTGGACAGAATCGACGAAGGATTGGACTCGATGATCGACATTGTAATCACGGAGGAAAAAAGTCAGTGGAGTTCTAGTAAGTACCAGAAGACGAAGAAATCTCGACAAGAAAGAACGCTTATCAGATCGAAGTCCAGCAGATTGGAAGATTCGAAAAGTTGCTTCGAATTGGGGTCCAAAGCGAGGGAAGAAGAGACGAAGAGCAAGCACTTGAAGAGCGACGAATTTTACTCTGGACATGTGAGCAACAAGCAGCTGAGAAGCGACGAGTTGTACGAGGAACAGAGAAACCGAGAATGGAACGAGATTAACTGTGCCAGAAAAAATGAATTAGATCTCGATTGTACGCAATTGATACTGATGAAGAATGGTGCGAGACACAATTCGTTTTGTCAAAATGAGAATGTCGGCAACAGGTTCTTGAATAAATCGATGGATTCCGGGATCTTCGCTGGGCGAACTTACGACACGTTCGGATTGGGGAAAAGTCGATTTAACGCTGGGAAATACTCGGGAAATCAACAAATGAAAGAAAGTCCAATTGGAAGAAGAAACACGACCTCCTCTGCAGGTGGAAATCGTGGGAAGGTTACTGACGTTGTTTCAGGGCTTTATTAAGATTATTTGTAAGCGTATTTAAATCCATCTTTTAATCCTTCTCATATGCTCACAGAAAATACTATATATTGTATATTCGAATATATTCTTGTACAGATTTTTGAGAGAGTTTTAAGCGATTATTTCGTATAATATTTGTTTTGGAACGTTTTGCATTTTCTTTTTCACGTTTGATATTCAAATCAAAATTTAATATTTAATATTTATCGTAACTCGTAATTAAGCAAATACACCATTGCAGTGCAATTATCGGCCAATTGATAACTTAATTTATATTGCAATTTTACTGTTGATAAATGTGGTAAATATGTACGTCTCAGCATGAAGATAGATATTTTGGTGATGGACGAATTACACGATCTTAGTGGACAGTGTGCAATATATTTTTTTTAGAATAAGAAAATATAAAGAATAAAAATATACAGAATATACAAGAATATGTACCTTTGTAATTACGTTGCGTTGAAGAAAAGACTGTAATTTATAAACGTTTACGTAGGCATGTATAAATTACAACACATAAATATTTACGTAATATATTATTTATTTCTTACTGGTATAACAAATGTAAAAAAAAAAAACAAAAACAGAAATATAACATACTTCTTACATACTTTTCTAATTGGTACTGAATTTGTCATGCGTTTCATTTTCTTCAATTTGATTTAATAATACTGAAAATTGTCCTGCGATGGATGCTACTATTTTAATGAAATGCAAAAGTAAAAAGTTTGTTTCAATAAAAAGAGTCAAGGTAATTTTTTTTATGAAATATCTCTCAAGATAATATCTCTGAACTCTACCATTTCATGGAAAGAGTCGAAAGCGAAATTTTAAATTGAAAATATTATATATTGTTTAACTAGCTGTAGCGTGTAACAATGTGGTTGTGACTTCATTAAGTTCATGGCATGAACGATTACCTCGATGAATAATTTCGGGACTATTTAACATTAATGGTTCGTGCGATTTGTCGCGTGTTACTTCTAAAAGTTGTTGCGATGTTTTATCTAAAAACAGGAAACAATTAATGGATATAAGCGTATATTTGATAACTTATGTTTATATTGAAGCAGATATATTTATATTACCTTGATGCGTCGATAATAAGTATGACAATTCATCCTGGGTAGAAATATACTGAAACTCTTCTCCGCAGGCTCCTTTAAGTACAGCAATAACATCCGATCGTGGATTGTAAAAATATAAACCTTGTTTTCGATTGTTAAATTCATTTATCAATGTTGCTATTCCCTAATCAAAAATTATCACCATATTACCATTGGCGTCGGTTTGCTATATAAAATTTTATCGTTAAATGCAACTTACTTTTGCGGCAGTAAAATCAGCTCCGAGGATATATCTGCAATCAACTACAACTGGAACTTGACAAGAACCTTGCTTTATACCGGCATTACCAACTGACTTTTTAATAAAATCTACGGCTGGAAAATAAAGGCTATTTCCTGGTGTTACTAAAAGGTAGTCAGCGCCGGAAGTTGTCTAAAATATACGCAATTCATCTAGAAGCATGATTACAAGATCTTATTTCTTGATTTTTCATTACTCACTTTACATTTGTCAACGTGTATTGTAGGACGTGCAGACGGATACAATAAGAACATAAGATTTATTCCTACACCTAATAAAATTCCATATTCAACGCCAACAATCAAGCAGAATGAGAAGGTCACAAACATTGGAATCAAATCCTTTTTACTGGTTTTCCATATGAGCTTTACAACTTGATATTCAATCATGTATATCACTGCACAGATAATAACTGCAGATAAGGAAGCTAAAAAAGAAATAATATCCATTGAGAGATATTAATTTACAAAACACTATTAGCAGAAATAAAGAAGGAAAGTTGCGTCACCCTTTGGTATAAAGTAGAAGTAAGGGGTAAGTAGACTAAGAGCCAGTAATATTAGTATTCCAGTATATAAACCACCCATTGGCGTTTTTACACCACTGGCATGATTCACTGCAGATCTACTAAAGGAGCCAGTAACGGGCATTGCACTTGCGCAAGATCCAAGAACATTGCAAATTCCTAAAGTAATTAGTTCCTGAGTGGCATCTACCTTACCACCGTTTGCAAAAGCCTTTGCTATTGCCACGTTTCCAAGGACTCCAATTATTGGTACTAATGCTATAGATGCACCCAATTCTGAACACATTTCTGTGAAAGTTAAAGTCTCATTTTTTACTCGCGTAGAAAACGGAGGTAAACCAAAGGATGGAAGACCAGATCTCACAGGACCAGTGAGAATGAACGGGGAACCATGTTCGGTAGAATTTAGTTTATAAGCAATGGTGGAACAAATTATAACAATGACAGCGTTTCTAGCTGTCGACAGTAACCATATCATTTTCATCAGTATCCTTTGATATCTACTTGGTTTCTCATTGTTCGAGCATAGCTTGATGTCTTTCATTTTCTAAACAATGAGAAACAGTTCAGTTTAATTATTTATAATTATTTAAATGTTCCAACTTTAACTAGCATGTCACTTTATATTACCCTGAATAACAGCAAAATAGTGATACAAGACAAGCTCATCCCAGTATCCCACCAATTGATCCAATGAATGTTTTGCAATACTTTTGTTAAAGTATCCAAGAACCCTTGAGAGGAGATTCTCAATCCTAAAAGGCCCTTCAACTGAGAAACCACGATTATAACAGACGTCGCGGAGGTGAATCCAACTGTGACTGGTATCGATATAAAGTCTACAAGTACGCCTGCAATACAAATTCTGCAGTCACTGACCAAAAAAAAAAAAAAAAAAAAAAAATTTTGCGTGAAAATTGAGCTAATAACATGACATGCTACCTAGTCGTAAGAAAGCCATCAATATTTGTAAGCAACCGCATAAAAAGGCTAGTAGTATTGCAAAGTCCGCGTTTCTGCCTTGAACGTACTCGTGAGTCATCAGTGCCATAAGGGCAGTGGGCCCAATCGTGATATCTTTACACGAGCCGAATACTATGTACACCATGGCCCCCATAAATGCGGAATAAAGGCCATACTGCGTAGGAGACGTACGATTTATTACTTTAAACGAACAACTGTCTCATTGGAGAATGATATTGTTCACCTGAGGCTCTAAACCGGCTAGAGTGGCGTAGGCAAGTCCTTGAGGCATAACAGTAAGGCCGACGGTGATGCCGGCGATAGCATCGTTCAAGAACTTCTCGGAATTATAATTCGGCAACCATCCGGTAATGGGTATTCGTTTCTTGACAAATTTATTGAACTGTCCGCCTTTCGGATGCCATCGTTTTTTGTCCACGCTGTCCAGGGCCATTGTGAATTACGCACCTCCGGGAAAAATGCGAAAAAATGGGAAATCTTGAATGGCAAAACAAATTGGCTAGCTAGGTTGTGTCTAAAAGTGTACGAAGAATGGGAAACAAAGGCGAATTTTTCTTTTCCATTCTTCCTCGCGCCGGATGCACGAGATTCTCTCCTCTTTTCTTACCTGTGAAAGTTTACCGTGCAACTTTCACCGAAACGCAAAAAGCTTTTCTCTCGCGCGCGCTAATGCTTTTCAAACGATCGCGGTGTTTACCATGAATAACCGCGTTGCTTGTTGAAATATAAGGGGAGACCTTAGTTGAAATATATTCGAATTGGCAGTGTTCGCGGTTTCACCGTGTAATCAGAAACTAAAAGAGACTGAAGGCATCTCGGTCGGTTATATAGCCACAGATACAGCGAGAAATTCGTCTCACGTTACCGAAAGAAAAATCGCTGCTAGCCTTCACACTTTTTGCTGGCAAAAAAAACTGATTACTGTGTAAAACAGATATTTATGTCGATAATTTAAATGTTCCAGCAAATGTAATTGCAGAAAGCGTAGACTGTCCGAAAGAAAAAAAAAAAAAGAAAACAAAACCTAAATAATACACGATCCCTATAATGATAAAGATCCAGAAAAAAAAAAGACGCAGGTGTGCATTTGTGTCGATATTAATTTAAATATTCCAGCAGAAATATAATTGCAGAAAGTGCGACAACTGTCCGAGGGAAATAAAATCGTGCGTGGGAATTCTCATTTTTATAAAGATAAAGATTAAAAGTAACACATAAGCCTTGTAAAGATCTAAAAAAGGAAAGACTTGTAGAATTGAAAAGAATTAAACATAGAAAAAAGATATATATATATTGAACGTGAATGATAACGTTGATTTTTGTCTTTATGCCAGTATCGTGCTTCGAAAAACAAGCCGGGAGAACGTTACGGCTGTTAACGATCGTACGCCGCTCCAATAATTGCCCGACAAAACACGCGAAACGCTACTGGATTTAAATTTCACCGGCGTTTGAGGTTACACCGGGCGTTAAGGTATCCTTTTGCCATTTTACGTGTCATTGACCATCACGGCTATTCCCATGCGATGTTTCACAACACGACAAATTCTGTCTGACATCGCTCCAACTCGACCGGCTGAATTAAAGGGCCACGGCTACTTGACCCTTCTCGTTGACAACGATCGGACACGCATCGAGAAAACTATAACGCGGCCATATATGCGCGAATTAGACTTACGTGATATACGTACCAATTACACGGCAGAGCGAACAAGATAACATACTTCCGTGGAACGCGAGCGTTGCAGGGCACGTCGTTAATCATTATAAAATATCGTATCTGTATATGTCATTTTCCTCGCAGAAGTATCGATCATGTACTGAAACGAGGGCGTGTAACCTATCCGCCAGTCGACTGCTAGTTTACGCAATGTCATACTTTTTT
>NIPQ01032468.1:0-12064 GCA_002806875.1 Lepidotrigona ventralis hoosana
TTTGAACAATTATTTTTATCAGAAACTGTCGTTGTTCTGCTTTGGCACAAAATAAAGAAAATATACTAAATTTGAGATTCGAAAAGAAGACTACTATTTGAAAGAATAATAATAGCGAAGACATAAGAAGAAGAGTAAGTCTAATATAATTTAATATTATAATATTACGGATAATATTATACCATGGTATACGAGTGAAAAAAAAATAATTTACCGTTATGTTTATCTTCACATATTAATTAATGTATTAAAATAATCATTTCCTCATAAAGATACTTCATGTCAGGCTGTTGCTCGTGTATTGATATATTAATATTAATTTCAACATGAAAATTCAATTTTAATATTCGTTCGTATTAATACGTCGCAATGAAGAAAAAATAATCATTTCCTCATAAAGATACTTCATGTCAGGCTGTTGCTCGTGTATTGATATATTAATATTAATTTCAACATGAAAATTCAATTTTAATATTCGTTCGTATTAATACGTCGCAATGAAGAAGAGAATTCACAACGTCGTTCAAAGTTAATTTGCTTACCTGAAATGGTATTTCTTCGATTTGAAAAGATTTACAGTTTTACATCCGTTGTGCTTGCAGTGATTCTGAACAGCGAAACCGAATTTTGCAAAAGAATTCACAACGTCGTTCAAAGTTAATTTGCTTACCTGAAATGGTATTTCTTCGATTTGAAAAGATTTACAGTTTTACATCCGTTGTGCTTGCAGTGATTCTGAACAGCGAAACCGAATTTTGCAAAGTTACATGACGAGACGACAATTTTTTAATTGGTAAGAGCGAAATGCCAACGAAAACCGGTTTTCACCGTTTCGCCATTTCGTTTTCGTTGTCACGTTTGACAACACGCTCGTCGTTTTGTTTCGAAACGTAGCGACGACGTACACTTCTCGTCTACTAAATTTTCATGTCATGTAACATATTACATGTTTGTTTAAATGAAAAATAAAATTTTAAACTTCAGACACGTAATAATTCCACGGAGCAATTAAATTTTTCTACGTTTGAAAGTAATTCTTATTCTCAAATATGAGAAACGGTACGTATATTTAAAAAAAAAAAAAAGAAAAATAAATACAGAATTAATTAAAAACGTGAATTTCGATCTTCATTCGTTTTGTGAATCACGTTAAGGATATTTATAGTAATGATTTTCCCTCGTGTCCCGGAAGCTTTTAATTATTGTTAATTAATTGAAACACGAATTTCGATGTTCTTCGTTTGTTTCGTTAAGGATTGTTTATAGTAATGGTTCTTCCTTGTGTGCTTTTAATTATTGTTACGAGACCTCCTATTGAAATAAATCATTCTCCTTATTACATATTTCAACCAGTAAGAATGGCTTGATTAATGAGTCCACATAAATCTTCTAAGTCTAGCACGAAGAACAGTGCTATGGTTAGGCCTATTAATTATTATCTCACGTTTAAACTCACACTTTGTCAGATTTAATTTTACAATCAGACAGAATTATGCTGTTGACATTTAAATTTTCAAGTTTGTTTTAATATTCTACCACGTGCATGCACGTGATAAATTAACCTTTTAATTACACTGTCAGTGAATTCTGGATGTTCGTATATCTATGTCAAAATTAAATTACATTTATGCACAAAGGGTATGAAATGCATGGTACACGATACATGAAAATATTGTGCAATTCTATTCAAATAATTCTATTGCATAATATTATAGAATAATATTTAATATTTGTTATTTTGATATATATATTTTTTTAACATTGGTAATGTAAAGTCGCATATTATTGTATAATAATATTGTAATAATAATTTGAAATAAATTATATTTATTAAAATATATCAAATTATAATATAATGACAAATTTATAATATATCATCCTGTTTAGTTATTTAGATTATGAACAAGAAAATGATTTCCTCTAGACTCATTATTTGACTGTTGAAATGAAATAACTTTACTTTTTTTACCTTTTTTTACCAAACGCGATAATTTCAAACAATCTTACTATTTATTATCTTACTTGAATTATTTGTTCTCTTAAACCACGTTATTAGTTAATATCGAAGCTTTCTAAAGACACAGAATGCACGATTTGCCTTAAAATAACAATTTTTACACTGATAATTATTATTCGTCTGAATTTTAGATAATTTGTCAAGTACTAGATATCATCAGTACTAGTGTTACTTCGTTTATTGAAAAATTATCGGGAAAGGAAAAATCTCGTCCAAATCGAGGGAATATTTGTTAAAACAAGCATTCAGGTTGAGTCCCCTCCCCCTCACCCCCTCGTCCCACGCTGAAAACAAAAATATTTCAATTACATACATTCCGCTCTATTTGATTCCGTTTCGTCTGATATCAAATTCCTTCGCCACGGTCCCGTGAAATCGGGATATTTTGCATAATCATCCCGCTGGCCAATATAATCGATGGACTCGGCCCGCCGATGGAAATGTAATTGCGCTCGTCGGGGAAATTACCCTCCCTCCGCGAGATAATTACGTTCGGTCGTTAACGAACGCGTTTCCGCGCTTCCTCGAGGAAGAATCGTTCAAAATGAAAGAAAAAAAAAAAAAAAAAAAAACCGNGCAATGTTTTCGCGATCTTGCTCGTTCTCCGCGATATTGGAAAACGCGCCGCTGCCTCGTCGACCACCATCCACCCCCCTCCCCCTTAAAGATAATATTTTTCCAGGGAACTTTGAACCGCGAACGAGCAATAGCCATTTCATAGGCACGCTTTCGGCCTGTGTTAAAAAACGGGCTTGACGCTGATATTGTCAGATAAGTAAACAGAGAACGACGACGAGCCCTTCTCGGGAGTTTCTCAGCCCGGGAAAATGGTGTGTCGCGTGGTAGATAAGCGGGTAATTATTGTTCAACTATAATATTGTTTAATTTCTACTGCTTTACTTTTGTTACATATTAAACTATACTATGCACATATATTATGGCCGACTGGATTATTATATTTTGAGACTTTTTTGTAAAATTATAACAACTTAGAATACGTGTGAACGTAAGTCGTTTAGTTACGAAATTATTAAAATATTTACATTGTGTTCATGTAATATATTAATATATCGTATTATATTAATATTGATATGTTATATTTATCATATTCATTATATTACATTATATGTATATCTAACTTTGTTGATCAAAACTGGAGAAAAATATTAAAAGAAGTTCTTAAAAAGAAGACTATTATTGATCAAGTGTATTTTTCAATTGCAAGTTACTTTTTACTAGTTCTACGTAGCTTAAATTATCTCCTTGTTCTATATATATAAAAAAAAGAGAGAACAAATATTAATAAAGATAATCGAAAGTTTACTAGATTAAAACTTGACCTTCAATTTTACAAAATTTATTTAAAGGGATATATGTACCATTCTACACAAAATTAAAGTTAAAATCAGATACCTTTTAAACTCATCAATTTTCAACCACGTTATCTTATAAATAACCCTTTCATCAAGAACGAGGAGATAATTTAATTGTTCCTGCACGTGTATTTACATTTGTATTTTCAATTTTGTATCACTTTTTTTAATATAACTAACAGTATATTATTATATTAATCAACAGTGTTATGATTAACAGTATTGTTTCAATTTTCAGCTGGCAAATTCAAGCAGCATGAAAGTGAAATTACGACGAGGTATATCGACCTTTGCTTATGCAAAGTTTTTAAACACGAGTTCCATCGTTGGTGTTTTAACGAGGTAAGCGATAAATTGAAGCGACACAGTGTAAAGATTACGAAAACGAGACTGTACACTAATACTTCGCGTTAGTATGTATAAACGTGGAATTCTAGCGTGGAAGTATCATGCTCGACATAATGTCACTAGATCGCGTGCAACGTGGCTGCAACAACCTATCCCTATCGTAGGTTAACTTCTACGTGCATGCCGCCATTTTCCAACCCGCTACCGGAAACGACATAACCAACAGCCTCGGGGCATCCACGCATTTTGCTTACGGAATTATCCTCCTTCTATCGCGTACACTTCGTTCGTTTTCAATCTTGCATCGAGTGCATAGGCAACGAATTAAAACGATTAGAATAATAGCCATGAATTTTACCCGTTCGAGAGAAGGGGAGGACGTTTATACTAACCGTGCATCGTGAATCGAGCAGGACGTTATCGACAAACAGAATTTATTACAGAGTTAATTAGAAAAATTAATTAAAAAAATTAACGATGAAAATTTTTTGTGATTAATCATTTGCCCAGTTTTTATCACAGAATTTCTTACGTCGAGTCACACTCGATATTTTCAAATTGCCGAAAGAAAAGAAAAGAAAAATGGTAATTGAAAAATAGTTTGGAGTGCATAGGATTAAAGTTTCCATCAGAGATATTAAAGTCAAAAGTAACTGAGAAACTTTATCGGTTATAATAGCACAATGTACTACTGGAGTGTACAAGCTTTCAAATTAATAGCTTCAAAGTTATAAGTAATTTTTAATTTGTATATAAAATGTCAGAAGTAGTGTACTTCGTTACAAAATTTAATAGAAACAAATTTTTGATCGAGCTCCACTGTTTAATTGCGTCCACGCGGAAACACGAAATTACACAAAGAAAAAAAAAAACAATCACAGTCTGCTAATAATATATGTAATTGATACATAATACACGATCTATTTTATTTCATTTCATTTCTGTAATATACGATACACGATACAATTCATCTACATCATTTATTTCATTTCTTTAGTAAAACACGATATATTTCGTGCAAACGTATTTCTCCCTCCCCTCCCCTCCCCCTCCCTCTCGTACGTCCCATATTATTTATATGTATCGATGTTTGTAAGAGTGTTTCCCTGGTATAAGCAATAAAGTCAAAATAGTCGAGGCGATGTGTTTATCGAGCAAACGTAAAACGCAGGAAAGTTTTCGACAGGAGCGGATCCTGTCCGAGTGGATTTAAGTTGCAAAAACAGTTTCTACCTCGGGCAGCTGAGCTCCTGTATATACAAGGTGGCCCGACAAGAATCACCACTTGAGTGTCTCTGTTGTTCTTGAAAATATGGAAAAACTTGATGAACAAAAATTGTTCAGGATAATGTTTTCCCCCTTTTCTCTTTTGGTTGGTGATATTTCGGAGATTTCAACGATATCTTCACTGTTTTAAACTTTCTTTTTTTTTAATGTACTAAATGAAATACAGATGGAAATTCTCTATGAAGAAAGGAAAAAAAGAAATATATCGATCTATGCGTATGTTGAGTCGAAAAATTATTAGTTCGAGAGAGATATCTTAACTTTATATTATTTTATTGCATAAAAAAGGACAGTCAACAAATTCCTCTTCTTTCGTACAACAAAACTGAAATTAAAATATCTCCTAAACTAATAATTTTTCGATATATATATACATACATACATAAGTTGATATTTTTTTTTACAGAGAATGTCGATCTGTTTCTGGAAAGCTACCAGCTGCAAAATGATGATCACAGCCCTTCCTATAATCAACAACGTTTGCTCACGAAATTCTTCGATATCTTCAAAAACAACGGAGTGTTAATTCTTACTGGACCACCCTGTATGTGCACACAGGACGATCGAGAGGTAGAACGATCTCTGTTACCCTGTATGTCGAGTTCCTAGTTAAATGTATATTGACTTACGGTGGACGAAAAGCTGGCAACAATCCGTTTGAGATATCGAACGATTGATAGACGATTGCTAGAAATATCACTGGGCTTTTCGGAATTGCTTTGATGCGTGGCCGTTAACGCGTTGGCTTTGATCTCCGATTTAGAACGGCGAACACAAACGGAACACGGATTGGAGAACGATACGTTTGCTCGTTTGCAACGACTCTCGAATGTTTTTAGAGAATGGTTCAACTTTATAGAAAGAAGATCTTACAATAATAGACTTATTGTCATTTTAAAGCTTGAAAGTGAATTTTATCCCAGATGTCAAGATGAAGATACTTTCCCTTCTCGAAAATGTTGCAACAAACTGTCGTGGCTCGTAGAAAACATTGAACAATTTCTCGTGATTGACTCCACGGATGGACTTGATACTTATTGTATGAACGAAACGACGAAAATGTCACGATTTTCTGAATTTTCGCCATCTGAGTTTAATACTTGAAACTCGTTGTAAAAAGACTTTAATCTCCAAATCCATCGTCAATCATGAGAAAAATTCTTCAATATAAATAAATTTTTCGTTATAAAGGGGAGACTTTGATCTCAGAAGTCATTGCGGATTCAGTCGTGAAAAAGATTTATCAATGTACAATTTATAGCATTTATAGTGTATAAGAAATCTCGATAAATTATTTTGATAAATTGGTTATAATTATTTGTCAGATACACTTCCTTTCCCCAAAAGGAAAATATAAGTTATTCATTAAAACGAACGAATTTAACTATTGTTAAAAAATTATTCCAACTTTTGTAATTTATACTGCATCGTAACAAAAACCTTATCAATTATATATATTTGTTCAGGCAAGCGTTACGAAGTATTTATAAATATGTCTTTCATATACGCCAAAAATTACTTCCTGCTAACATAAATCCATAATTCTTTTATCGTACATTCTTCTCAACATTTGAAAGAATTTTTAAAATATAATGAAAAAATCATCTTCGAACTAAAATTCAAATTAATAAAATTAGTTTTTTCTTCTATTTTGATGTTTTATTAAAAAAAAAAAAAATAGATAGGGAGAAACTTTTGGCCTACTGTGTGCATTGTACACATTTTATAATTTCATTATCAATGCAACGAAACATAACTATTACACCTGAAGAAGCAACGAGGTATTTAGCACAAGTCATACAAAAATTAATCGAACAATTTATTTCGCAGTTGGCCAAAAAAATCGTAACGTTAAATTTCTAGATGTGTCCAACAACCAGCTGCTGAGCTCTTTCTTTTCCGGTTTACCGCGACTGCCAGCAAAACTGTTGACACAGGAACAGCTCAACTCATAACTTTGAGCCACGCATACCGGAGGAGCAAGTAGTTCCTTCCGTGATATCACCAACGAAATTATGTCCTTCGCGTTACATCACGATGCTTAATGCAATCCCTGAATTTATGGGAGTGCTGCGAGTTAATTGGATTTTAGAAACATTTGTGAAAGGGTACAACAGCACAAAGGAACCAAGACTGCAAATTTATCCCATGTTTTTCTTACTTATTTTCGAATGTTCAACAACTTTCTGCCGATCGTTATTGATCGATGTCAAATCCTGAGAAATAAAAGTTTCAGTTTGGTTTCTAGCATTTAATAGAACTAGACATTTTAATTACTTAATGAACATTGATGAACGAAAATGATTAGAAAGTGAATAATAACATTGATGAACGAAAATAATTAGAAAGTGAATAATTATATTGGAAATCAATATTTGATGATTGAACTAATTGCACTAACGAATCGTTTTGTTATTAATTATTTTCATGTGTTGAGCTCTGTTCTGGTAAAGTATCAGTAAGTATCAGTAAGTCAAATCGATATCGAGTAATTTCAATAATCGAGACTTTACTGACTAATTTTATATAGTGAAAATTGATCCAAGTTATCAATCCAAATATTGTCAGTGATTTCTTACGAAATAAGTAAAAATGTAATATATCAATTACGAACGAATATTGAATGTATACATATATTTATACATTATATAATCATATTATATGATATAATGTAATGCACAAATAGAATGCTACTAATATATTAAATATATTAATATATTAATATTAACATGTAATAAATAAAATATTTAACATAGAAAATGTTTATTATACTAAATTTCTTTCTGTTTTCGGTATTATGTAAAAGAACAAACATTTTAATTTTCATGTAATTGTCACCGACAATCTGTCAGTTCGTAAAATTATAATTTGAAGAGATAAAGCAACGGATAATAATAACAATAACTATTAATATATTATTAATTATCATATTAATATTTTTCACTTGACATAATCTCACGTTTATCCATGAAAATACATTTAAATGAATCTATCGCTGGTACAAAGCGATTTATTTCTCATTGTCTTTTCCTTCTAAAAGCCCTTTCTTCTTATTCCCATTTTCTAACGACTGAACAGCAATTTATCGTAATGTGTTTGTTGCAACAGCTGCATGTCGTACGTGAAGACGAGCGAGTTAACGCAGCGTATCCTAAATGATTAACAGAAAAATTAATAACAGCGTATTACGGTTCACTGAGAAACACTTGATTGCATATTCCAGCAGCTTAACTGACAATGAGAACTCTACGAAGCACGTTTACTTTGTCCCTGTTCGAATGAAACTTCAGAAATGTGGAACTTTAGAACGCGATATGTTTATGAAATGAGACGTGTAATACGAAATTAATTCTTTTATAATATCTGTGTATAAATCTCTCTTCTTTTATTGACAGAATAAATTTGATAGAATAATGACTTTTATTGTTGTATGTTTTCGTTTATATTTATATATCATATATATTTTATTATTATTGCTATCACATTTATACTACTTGTATTACTTATATATTATCATTTGTAATGAGAAGTATTTATTTATATTATTATTTATAACGAAATAAAATAATTAATAAAATAATAAATAAAATAATTAATAATTATAAAAAAATAATTAATAATGAAATGGATGGGATACATGTATGTGTTTTTTTAAATGATATAAAATTATGTATATATTTATATATCTCTCTGTGGAAATTCGTGAATAACGATAAGCGTGTTACGCTCACATGGACGTTGATTCGATTACTGTATTACGTGTATCAAAGGCTTGTCCATTTGTTTTCACCTTCGTACGTAAAATCAATTGGGCCAAAAGTCACTTCCTACTAAAATAAATTCATAATTCTTTGTTCTATATTTTTTTCTTTACCGCGATCCGTTCTAAGATCCTCGACCATGCCAGCACGCGTGTACCTTCATTCGTCCATTTTCAGAAAACGGAGAACGAGAATCATCATCGTGCCCTCTCGGAAGAAGGCCTCTCGCAATAATTACTACGGTCGCCGAGAAAATTATGCTGCAAAGCGAAATGGCCGTGCCAGCGTTAATATCGTAATACGGTGGCGCATAATTAATGAAATTAATATTGGCTTAACCAGAGGTTAGCCAGCTGGCGTATTGTGGTTCACCGCGGGCGAAATGCGAGCCGTGGGTCAATGAACTACTAGTCAAAGTTACCCTTATGGATGGGTTTCCTGTTGTCCGGCTAATTTCGTAAAATCAATCTCCGTTCGATGGTGTCCCATGCCACTGCCAACGTTTTATCCGATCAACGTGAAACTCGCAGCGTGGAGTAATTCGCTGCCAGCGATCGAGAATCTTGTGTTTATTAATATAATACGAAAGGCTGAGAAATCGGTCAAAAAATTCTTGAAATTATTGTTTAAATTAATATCAATATTACAGTGCCTTTAATATCGAAACTATCAATCGATGGAACAATTTAGTTGTTGTTTCTGGTAATATTTTTAGTGATTTCGTGTCTTAGACTCTTAACAATTATATATATACAGTGATTGTATGATAATGATCGTACAATTTTGTTGACTAAGAATTCTGTTGAAAGAAGAAAAAGTAAATAATTTTCAAAAGTAACTTGCACTGATTAGATTATGAGTTTTCTGTATAATGTTATGTAATCTGTTTATGTATTTCGTTATAATTAGTTAATAGAGAGTAGTGAATATTTAAATCAAGATTTGATAAATTACAGCACACGTGGGCATGCGTAATCTAATCTTAAAGTGTAAAAGATTATAAAGATCCAAGGATGAAAATTCACGATCAATTGTTTTTAATTTTTTCAAGAGAAAAATTGTATGAATTTTCCATCTTTTTCTAATCTTTTTCATTTACATTCCCTTCAGTGTCTTAAAAATTTCCGAGTAAATCCAAATCTAACCTGACAAAACCACAAATAAAAAGGGTTCCTTTCGTAACCAAAACAGTTGCAAGAACAGATCATTCTCTTTCACTTTTTAATCTACTTCACTCGACTGAAACAGAACAGAACGACTCGGCGATGCAGAAATGGACTCGCTTTACGAGTTCGACCCAATGTTCTTAACAGGACCTTCGAATCCTATCGCGCAAAGCTGCCTGCTTGATCGTGCAGCGAGCAAAACGTCGCAACTAGTTTACAGGTAAATTACTTGCAGGCACAGAGAGAAAGAAAGAGAGAGAGAGAGAGAGAGGATAGTGGCGATGTTTAGGACTTTAAGCATAATAGCGGTAACCTGAGCACAGTTGCAATTAAAGCAAGGACATAGCTACGGCTGTCCAGAGAGGTTAATTCTTGGTCTTGTCTGGCCGTTCTTGCACAGGTGTCAAACAATAATTACACGACTTACTGTTCACTTTGTTCATCGAAGTTTACCCCTGCTCCCGTTGCTAATTGCAGCCTTGTAGTCGCTATACGCGCGCACTTCCGCGCTGAAAAGTTAAACATAGAAACTAACAGTTGGCGCAGCTTCCAACTGAAATCCCAGCAGCCAATACGTTGAGAAATCCTACGAAATCCTCCGTTTCTTCGTAATCCTGTCGCATTTCGAGTTTCGTGTCTGCGATTTCATCCTATCATCCTAGCCTTGGATCTAGAATCAATTCAACGGAGATCTTCGAGACTGCTGTCTGTTCAGAAGCTTGGCGGGATCGAAGCCTCGTTGTAATGCCAAGACTATTACACCGTTAGCGGTAATTCGACGAAGGAAAGAACTGTATTCACTCACTTCGTCTCGAATTGATTGTCACATTCGGTGTGTGAATGGATATTTGCGTGGAAATAGAAAGCTTCTGAAAGATCATCTTTCCGCTCGAACGAAAAATTCTTCACGATGATCTAATCTTGAATAATATTCAAACAGCTTTTAGTTGTTAATTACAGTTTCAGGCTTTATATATGAGTTTTTCTTCGTTCTTTCTATCTTGTTCGTGCATCAGCATAAATACATAAATCATTCAGGCTTCAATTTCAATGAAAACACTCGGCTCGCCGAGATATTTGCCTCGATTTACAGACACTTGAAATCAAAATTTCCGGCCGGAAATTCAATTCAGTTTCCAGCTACGCGCACGCAAAACACAATTAGAAGTTCGTTTGTGAGTTATAATGCAGAAGTCAAAGCGTGGAGTTGCAGTTGCAAGCCGAAACGTGGCTGAATAAAGTCGTTTCTAAGCTTTAAACATCCGCGTGCCTTTGCATATGTTGAACAAACACTTCGCGTGTCATCGGATTCAACGAATCACGAGGCAAACTATATCCAAACTATCAGCTGTCCAACTGGGCAAAAATCAATGTCCCATTTTGGCGCATAGCCAGAAACTTGCGAAATTGTATTATTTGGGCTAATTGAATGTTTACATGTAAATATTTGAGCTATTGAACAGGTGAGACGAAAGTTTTGTCCGAATTGAATTCGTTTATTTCCAGATATTTCTGGTGCCGATTTTGAAAATTTTTTTCAAGAAAAATAACAGAATATACAATGTTTGAGAAATCAATTTTTTTGACTGGAGACAAGTGAAAATAGCACAGTTTTCTTTTTCCCTAACACGATCATGCTTGTGTTTAACATTAGAATTCCTCTTATTTTAATCTATTGTTTTTTTTTTTTTTTTTTTTTAATTTANTTCGATCATTTGAATTTCCTTAACGAGTAATGTTCACTTTGAACACAGCGTGTTGAACTTCGATCCTGAAACACCATACACAGCTTCCGTGTTTCCGTCGAATCGCATCTCGTTCAGATAAATCCGCCGCGATTTCGAAGAGTCGAGCGCAACGACGATGGCAATTAAGGAGATAAAGGCGAAACTTATTGAAAGCGGAGTCGCGAGTATCGCGAGTTACCGGCGGATTTAGGTGTAGCCGAGGTACAGAATGAAATTTTATATCCCATCAACGTCGCCCCGGATAAGATTCAGTCCAATTCCCCCGAAGGAAATTGTAAAACGGGATCTCCCGCCATTAGGAGATCGCCACGGACCGTTTCGTCTCTCTCTCTCTCTCTCTCTCTCTCTCTCTCTCTCTCTTTGG
>NIPQ01032477.1:0-12027 GCA_002806875.1 Lepidotrigona ventralis hoosana
CGGAAAGACGCTGAATTCGATTCCGGCTTGTTTACGCGATCGAATGTAACGGGATATACTTCTCACCTACGTTACGTTCTCCTCTCCTTCTTTTCTTCCTTTTCCTTCTCTCTTTATTTCTAGAAAAAAGTTTCACCTCGTCTTCTGGTATTTTTAAACTTGATGTAAGAAGGGAATAATTCGACCACACCGAAGTTAGATGTAACTATGTTTGCAAACTTGCAACGGGGGGCAAATAAATTTAATTTATTATCCAGGAATACTTTATCACGTTTTTCCTTTTTTTTCTGAAGGCACTCTTGCTTGATGATTATATTCACTCGTTAGAAAACGCAAATGCTTAAGAAGAGGAGCATGTGAAATATGCTCTTCGTAAAAGTGATGTAGGAAGTAGAAAGGGAAAGTAATTATAATAAACGATGCAACTTTGAAATAAAGCTTGTAATAAAGGTTAATTTATTTATAACAGATCATTTCGACGATAATAATTTTCTGTCAATTTAGACTTAGCTTGGACAGTCGCATAATTTCAAGAAGCTGCAAAGCATACTTTACATTAAATTTTTGATAAACTTTTAATTCGCGAGATGGGGCGTACGTCTAAATAAATTTTCTTAAAAGTTCTCGTTTCCCGTCCTTCGGTAACATTACTAAAACTTGGAGTTTAGTTACCAGGTTCCGTTGAATTAAAATTTGTCACGTAATTTCTAACGCATAATAAATCGAAATAATTTCTAATACGAAGCATATAATACAATTTTAACCAAATTTTCTTATTTTAGAACCATACATTAGACCAAAATTTCTTACTCTGTAACAACTTTCTAAACAAAATATTCGTAGAAATTCGTTCCTCAGAGTGAAATGTACGTATTATTCCGAGAAAGAGGATTATGCGTGTAAACATGCAAGCCGAGTGCGTAACGGCGACCGAAGACCATTCCTGTTTGGAACGTTCGAGCTTCAAGTTCTTGCGACGTGTCTTGCCGTTATAACATTACGACGTTAAAATCAAGAATGAAAGTGAAACGCATATTCTCAAACGTAGAACAGAACGCAGTTCTCTCTCGCAGTCTTCTATCGAAGAAAATCGAAATCGCCAGGCATTGTAAGTATTAAGCAAGCCATCGGCCATGTTATTCGTCTTTCATTCCTACCGAAAACCGAGGGTGAGGCCGGTAGACTGAGTTCTCGAGGGTGGGTTGACGTCAGAAAAACCACCCCCGTCCAATTCAGCCACCCTTCCGTCCCCCGAGTTTTCTTCCATCCCTTTTCGCCATTGCGGACCACTGGCAGCCAGTCGACGAGGGGATTGCCTGGAAAAAGAAACTGCCAAGTAAAATGGCCGTGGTCGGATTCCTTTTATTCTTCTTTGCGTTTTTCCTCCCCTCGTTTCCTTCCGCCGAAACTCTGAGGAAATCGTCCGTTTCACCTTTCTCTCCACCTTGTTCCCTCCCTCGCGTATTTCGCTCGCGTATATCGAGTCGACGAATCGAGAGAAACGAGCGTGATAAAAATAGAATCGCAATTAATCGTTAGTTATTGTTTTCATTTTTTATGTCTCTTGTTGGATTCGTTCGAGGCTTCGTTTAACGGCGCTTTGCTTTAGAGGTCAGCCTCGGTTTGTTTCTCGATTAAACATCTATTTAATTTCGTTAAGGCACGTGCTGCGTGTCTCGCAAGTAGCTCGATAGATTATTTTCAATTCACTTGACTTTTACTTGGAAATGTGTGTGTAACTGTTGACTAGAAATTTTGCATTTACAGAAAGTTAGGAAAAAAGATTACATTTCACTCAGAATAATCGATAAACCGCAGATAGTACGAACACGCGAATATTTTGGATGTTTCATATATTTTTTGCAAATTCTCTATGAATAATATACATAGACATCCGCAGTCTACTTATTAATACAACATATAATTAAATATCGATTCAAATATTTTTATTATCTTTATGAAATATATATTTGCTCCAGATGTCTTTTAATTTCTATGTACATTTTCAAATTCGTTTCAGCATAGTCTTCGCCAACATAATCGCGATAGTCGACTCTCATTACAGTGTTAATGAAATTTAGAACTGTAAGACATGTAAAAGATTTCTACAAACGTTCGAATACTTCTGCCAGCATATGTATGTAAGTATTTATATATGTATTATATATGTATTAATACTAAAACAGACGGTGACCAAGTCTGCACCAGAGAAATGAGAAAATTTGTAATACGAGCTTTTATTCACATATTTTACAAAAAAAAAAAAATCGTTTATATTTCTAAAGATACATCGATGCGAATCTATGAAATTTCTATGAGAAAAATCACTTTAGCGTGTTCAATTACTATTATTTAGCAAGTGAAACGAATGTGAATTTAGATAATACACTGTAAAATGCCCGATGATAGTAATTGAGGGCAAACAGCGTTGCCGTCAAGCAGTAAAGCTAAAGCGAAACACCTAATATTCCACAAATCTCAAAGCTCTGCCAATTCGGCTATCTCTAATTTACTTTTCAGAAAATGTTCCGACGTTTCGCGTGTTACTTAAAAATTATTTCTACCGATCTTCTGAGATCTCTGGTGATCTCGGTGATCTTCTGACAGATAATAAATCTGCAAGAATGAAAAAAGGAAAAGTCCACGAGTTGGATAATTTCGATGATTCCGCCGTTAAATAGAAAATCAATTAAGAGAATCAAACTTTCAGCTCGATATAAAACACGATATTCACGGTCGGGCTTCGTCGGGAAAGGCCCTTTCGGGAAGTTGCGTTTTACTTGGAGATTAACGAAGCTTTCGCGAAACTTGCAGTTTTAATTTCGTTTTAATCGCTCCCTCCAGCCAGGGAAAAATCCAGCCTGGTTTTCTATTTCAATCGCGAAGAGTTCTGTTCTATAGTGATCGGGAAATCATCGCGACGGGGGCGAAGAGGGCGAAAGAAGAATGCGAACGATCGCGGCACATTAGCCAATATTCGCCGAGTTTTTTTTCGACGAACATTCGAAGCGACACGTTGGAATCAAAGCGATTTCGAGGTGGATTTAAAGCGACGCTGCCTCGAGGTGAAAGTTTAAAGTCGATCGCGCGTGCAACTTTCGTCCCACCGTGTTCACCGAACTTTCTCGCGAATCGGTCGATCGATTCGCGAGAATTTGGTAATTTTTCCACCCTTTGCTCGCGAATACAACTCGCGTCGTCAACGCTCGTCACTAAGCAGCCGCGAAACTTGCCGCGCAAACAACGCTGACAATCGATTCTGCGAACGCGAGCACTCGTACGAGTGGATTTTCGTTCCGTGGCCTACGATTTACGAACTTTGTCACCGATAAAAGTTCAGGTCCAACTCGATAGACTCGCTTTCTTCCGCTTCGAAGACCGGGAAATCGTATGGAAATCCATGGCTTACTCATGCACGATCGTTCGTACGCGAATGTACTTGAACTGTCCTGTGGGAAATTTTTGTCAGTGTATTTTAGATATTTTAGATAGGTGTGTGTTTTGCGAAACATTTTGATATTTTATTAACGTTGTACTTGGAACTCGAGCGTAACGATCGTGTTTTGAAACGAATCTAAAAATTACAAATTGTTCAATACAAATATATATGTGATCGAACAACCATTGCACGCTAGTTTTTTTTTTCACTGAATATATTAATGAATATTTTGTGTTTGTCAATTTAGTAATATAATTTTTCAAATTTACCAATATAATCACGAGTACCACTTCACCGAGTTTTATGAATTTAATCATGATTGCAATCTCTCATATATAACAGTGTTAATGAAGTTTCAACACACACGTAATGTATGCACGAAAGTTTTTTCCCATGGCGAATATTTTCGAATACTTTCACGAACCACTGTACATGTATAACAAGAGAATAAGCTCACGTTTTCACATTGTCGTCGATCTGAATCTCGGAACTAACAAGACTAGTATACTTTTCGAAGTTTACCAATGAAAAAACACGAAAAACGAAAACCAATTCAGAAATTACTGAAGTCTTAGAAATTAGGAGTATCACATTATCCGATAAGCTCCAAAACTATGATACTATCTTGTTCAATGATTAAAAAAGAAACAAGAAATTACGAAAATCTGTATACAACCTTCACCACGAATATAAACGCGCATTATCACACTGTCATTGTCTCAACGAAACATCAAACTTAAAAAAGCCATACTATTTAAACTTCATTGTCCTCGACGATCGAGAGGAAGATGAGAAATTACAGCTCTTCTTACATCGACGTAAACGCACATTTCCACACTGTCAGTATCACCAAATGAACGAAACTTTGAACTTAGGTACAGTAATAGATATCTTAAATTTCGTGGTCGAGAGAAACGCGAGATCATGAGAGATCATAGGCGAGATCGCAAGAGGCGGTTGATCGCGCTTGTCCAGCAAACCGTCTAACCCGGTTTTCGTGGTGGAAATCGCGCTGGCCATTCCCCACCCTGGCACCCGGGGCCCTTTGATCGTAGCGAAAAAATCCGGAAACCCGTTTCTCAAAAGTGACCCTACCTGGCGTGCGTGGCTTTTGTGGAAGGACCAAAGGTTGGAGGGAGGGGAGGAGGAGGGGAGGACTATAGAAAGACGAGGAAGCGCACGAAAGAAGAAAGGGTGAGAAAGAGAAAGAGAGAGAGAGAGAGAGAGAGAGAGAGAGGAGAACAGCTTCCAAACGGCCCTTTCCGCATTAGCATAACCCTTGGCGAGAGCCAACGTGTGTCCACGTGTGTGCACCGTGTGTGCCAGGGGGCCGGAGAACTGGTCAGGTAAGTTTTTTCGCACTTTTTAATTCCCGATGACCAGATGCCCGGCCTGTGGCGGCTCTCGTAAAAGGGGAGATCTGACCTCAATGAGAGATGACCTCCCCTCCCGGGGCCGACCGGATGACCCCATAAAAATTGCGGAACCGGTTTGCAGAGCCTCGGCCCTCGGGATTTTTCGGACGTTTAACGGTCACCGGGGACCGGGTGCAACTCACCGATGCCTTCAGGTAAACGTGCGGCGAGCAACGCGTTTATCGGTCGTTGTGCTCCTCGACACGTGTTCCTCTCTCGTGCTTCGATTCGTACGGGACTCCTTCGAGAGCTGTTGCACGCAACAACGAAACACCGTTTCATTGTTGCTTCGGAATTGTACGCCAAGTCCTTTATACGTTGAACAGAAATTTTGGGCTTTGGTGTTTTCGGTTTGATAAATTTAAGTTCAGCGAGTGGCCTAGATTTTTAGGTAATGATTTTAGTATCTTAGGTAAGCTTTAGTATCAATGGATTTTAGGATAAACTTCGGCTTGAAATATCATGTTTGGCACAATTTAAGGCTTCAACTTTAGGTTTAAATTGTTGGATCCCGCGTAGAGGAACACTTATGCTTTTAAGAGGGTTTTGTTCTACACTAGAATTCCCAAGAATGATGTTAGATGAAGATCTGCTTGATGGAAAAGAGTGTTCATCTCTTCTTAGCACGTCTTTTTATAATTTTGTTTATGGCAAAGAGAAGGAGGGGAAAAAGAGTGAAAGATCAATTTCTGGAATTGCACCATGTGTTCAGGTTAATTTTAGGGAGTACTATTATTAACTCATTGTCAGTGTTAACACTGAGCCAATATTATCAGGGCTTGTTGGTCATCCAACAAAATTTCAAGTTAACAAGAGAAGATACCGAAGTGTAAATCAACGATTTCCATGAAATTCGATGTAAATGTAGTTCTCAAAAAAATATTTGACCCGTATTTTTTAAAATTGTCAATTGTCGGTGTTGAAGGGGTAAAAACTACCCTCAAAGTTGGCTGTGCGGAATATATTTTGTCAAATATTTCGGAAATTATCGAAGATACCGTTTTTTGTGTAAATTGATGAAATCAGTGTTTTTGAACGACAAATTTAATAGTGTATAACATTCTTCTTCACGTATTCCTCTGCTTTCAACGCAGGACTCGTTCGAACAGCTGTACGTAACCGCGAGATGATAGAGTTGTTATTTTGAAAAGTATCCTCCTGTTAACAAAGAGAAAAGGCTCGGAAAGACAGATATTGAAAACTACGTATTGTGCCGATGGCATTGCGGCCGAAATAAATCAGAAACGGGCCGAATTTCCACGTGGAACATCGTTTCGCATCCGGTTGATCCAGATTCTGACGGACGAGTAGAGACGACCGCGCGCGGGGACCGCGATAAATCGCGTTCGGAGCGTAAGACGTATCGAACGCGTCGAAACATTAATTCCAAGCGTCAGAAAAGCAAGTTGGAAACTTGAGGAATCTCCAAGGAGAGGCAAAGAACCGACAGAGAGAAAGAGAGAGAGAGAGAGAGAGAGAGACAGTGGACTCTGGACGACGTTGTAACTGTAACCTGATGCACGGGGAAAACGAAATCGCCTTTGAACGTGGTCCTCTCCTTTGACCCGGTCTTCTTCTCTCTAACAGGCAATTTGCTTAATGACTTCTCGATAGCGCTGCCCCGGCGAACAAGCGATGGGATCAAGTTCAATATGTAATTACGAATTTGAGTCCAAGTTCTTCAAGATTCGTTTCGTGATTTTTGAATATCTATCGCTCGAAAGTTAAAACGTTCCGATGAGTACGTAACTCGCGATGTGTCCATTTTACCAGGATATATGTTACATACAGCCTGAAAAATTATGAAAATTTTGTACTTGTAAGCAGTACATCCGACGTTTGGAAAATTTCAAATGTAGAAACTATGGAAGAGTGCACGAATCTGGGAGATCAGAATTCTTCAAAGTGAATTTTGTAGAGTTTTCGCCTCCCTAAAGGACCATTTACGAGGCCATTTGTACCAATGCAAACACAAACGAAGCTCGCAAGCACGCCCAGTGCAGTTGCAACGATTGAAAATTGCATGTTTGATCAGAATCGTCCACCTACAACGTTTGTTCAACCAAAAGACACATCGTACATCGTCGATTGTTTCTCATTATTGTCTTCGTTGCCAACGGAACGGAAATCTCGCCTTGAAAGAAGCCATACCTACTGTTTGCGAGATGCTCGATTCCACCTCCAACGATGACCCCGAATCTTTTACCCTGGATACCGAGTTCCGGAGAGGAGTCTCCTTGGTAAAAAAATAAAGCACCCTTCTCTGCTCGAAAAGGGGGTGGTAGAGGGGGAGGGCGAAGGGTAGCAGCGGGATGGAAACGCGATAAAACGTTTTGCCTGGTGAGTTTGAACCGGTGAAAAGAAACTCGAAAGCAGTGGCTGTTCCGGTGGGTCCGAGGGAAAAAAGCAAAGCTCAGGGCGGTTCTCGCGCTCCCTCTCTCCCTGCCCGGAGAATCGGACAGGGAAGGCAGCGGCAGAGAGAAAGGATCCGGGTGGTGGAGGGCGGAGGGAGAGGGGGTGGCGAGCCAAGGGGTAGGTAAGAAGAAGGACGGGGCTCCTGGCGGCGGCGGTAGAAGGAGGGCGGCATTAATTACGGTCTTTTATTATAAAAACTGAACTCCCTCCGGCCAGGAGAGAGCGAAGAGAGAAGCAGATAAGGAGGGAAAAAGCCCCCGACTCCGACGACTGCCACCCTCTTCCTCCTCGTCCTCCTCCCCCCGCAGTCCACCCCTCGGACGGCCTTCCCGGCCACGGGAACCTCTCCTTCCTCTGTTCAATTTAAAATACTTAATCTGTCTTAGTCGCGCGAGGTTGTCAAATGCAACTGTTGTTCCAGGATGACGATCGCCTCGCTGTCTCCACGTTTGCGGAACACGCAGAGACGGACTCTTCGTTTCGTCGCGTTTCTGCAAGTCGATCGCCTATTTCTCTCTCTCTCTGTCTCTGTCTCTGTCTCTATCTCTGTCTCTTTCTCCCGGTCCTCTTCGAAGAAGGAGATCTGTTTGCTACATGAAACTGGACGAAGCGAAGAAGTCGCTGCGGTGTGTTTAGAGACGGACTTGGTCTTATTTCTGCGGTGCGATCAGGAGAACGTAATTTTCGTTCACGGGTAGTTTGGTTTGTATATTACTGGGGTTGTGTATTTGAGAACGAGAATCTATCTGTAAAGTTTTGCTAATTATTACATAGTATTACCGAAATGTCCCGGCGCGTATAATTTGGAACACGCGTATTACGTATACAAAACTTTCCTAAGAAATGGAACTTTTAAGCGAGAATCTATGTACGAGTTGTTCGTAACGAAACTTCGGATATATAACAGAGACTGGTAAAAGAGAGAGATCTTTCCTCAATCGCACGTCTAGATCACGCGACGTTAAAAACGACCGTGTGATTTAATAAACTACACGTTTCCACGCGCGAGGAGGAAAGAACGCGAGAGGAGGTTGAGAACCACCGCGGAAAATAAGAAACGGGAAAACGGCGAGGATTTTAATTTGCATCCCCCGTTCCCCCGCGGCAGCCACCTTCCATCCTACTCACCACCCGGCCGCCCTTGTCTTCTGCAGAGCTCCGGAGAGCCTAGCTACTTTCTCCAGAGGGGTGGAAGAAGGAAGGTAAGAGGGATGGCGAGCAGGGGGATGAAGAAGAAGAAGAAGGGGCCAAACGGTTGGAAATATCATAGCCGCACGCGCAGAACGAAATTACCGATTTGCCTTGGGCGTTCCTTCCTTTTTTCCGATTCCGTGCTCTTCTCTTTCGCTCTCTTTCTCTCGTTTTCGCTGGCTCGCTGGCTGACTGGCTGGCACGCTCGCTCGCTCGCTCGCGCGTCTCATCCTTCTTCTTTCGTCGGCCCCTTCGGTCCACCGACATCCTCCTCCTCGCCGTACCACCCTTCTCGCAGTGCCTCGGCATAGCAAATAACTTTCATAATTCTCGATTAGAAAGTTTTCCTTCTCGGCCTGCCTATCACAGAGAAGGGGTCAGCCTTCGTTTTGGCTAACCCTTTCGCCTGCTCCTTCGAGCTTCTCTCATCATTTCGCCGATTCGATGAGAAACAACCAGCAATGAAATGTGAATTTGTTTTTCTTTTCCTTTTTTATTTTTTCTTTTTTCCTCTGGAACTCTGCTTCTCCGAAGTGACTTTTCATTTCTGATGTCATAATTATACAACTGGTACATTTTTATGCAGGATGCTGAAAGTATAAAGAATGATTACGTACGTGAAATATTGAGAAAATAGTAAGATATGAAATCCGTAAGAATCTGTGAAATAGTGGAGGACTTGTAATATTTAAATGAAAAGAATTTCTGCTTAGGCTTCGTTTCTTTAATCGCGTAAGATTAAACCCTACTTATAATTCTTCAATTGAGTTCGTTTAGCGCTGCAACTGCCGACGATCAAGATATAAAATTCGCGTCAAAGGAATCGAAATGTACAGTGCATGATGCGATGTACAATCTTAATGCTTGTTACAACATTTGACGGGAGAAGTATTTCTTTAATCGACCTTATTCTTTCTTAACGGTCGTCTCATAATAATTTTGTAAAATTTTCACGAAGAATTTCCAATTCCGTCGTAATATGAGAGTGCTGCAATAAGTGCAGTGAAACCATCTCGTTTCTTTTTAAAAAGGGAAAAAAGAAAAAAAAAGGAAAGACACGTGGCGTGCGACATGACAGAAGGGAATGGAATTGCACAATATATCCAGGACTGTACGCAGATCCTATTGAAAGTACCAAACGAGCCGTTTCGGACGAAGGCAGCGGGGTCAGCAGTAAGGGTCACTCGACATATGGCCCAAATCCTGGGCCAAGCACTCATTACGCTGCACGAATTCGATCCCCTCCCGTTTTCTCGACAATTCTCGAAACACGCCCCCTTCCCTTGTACTCCTTTCTCGGATATATGCTGCTCTCTCTCTCTCTCTCCTCCACGTGACTCTTCCACATTCCCCTTTCCACTTAAATCGCGAATTATTTCGCAATTTAATCGCCGTGCAAAAATTTCGTCTGAATAACAGCTCACCCGGTTTCTTTCAATGGACGCTTTCTACGCTTCGTTTCCAGCGCAAAGATACGGAAGTCACGCACAATCCGGCGTAAACATCCGTGATCAAAGACAGTGGCGAATACGGCGAATACGGTGAAAATTCATTGGCGAGAGATGAGAAAGAGAGAGAAAGAGAGAGAGAGAGAGAGAGAGAAAGAAGGAGGAAGCTGGTGGTGGTGGAATCGGTGGGTCAAAGTTCCAAGCTCGTTTCTCGTCGGACGCGTCCCTCGACTGCGAGGAGTCAGTCGAACGCAAAGAGTACCCCGCTTAACAACGTGAGTTTCGCGAAGATCAAAAAACAAGGAAGACGCGTTCGGCGACCGAGTGGGGGGAGGGGGGAGGGGGCACCGAAGCCAGAGCAGAAGAGGTCGGGGAATAAAGAGAAATTGAGAGAAAGAGGAAGAAAGAGATCAAGGAAAGGCTGCTGCTGCCGGCATCTCGGCCATGGTACCCACTTCGCTTCATTAATTTCTCGCAAAGACAGTGTCAGAGTCACGGGGGTTTTCCGGCTGCCAGGGGCTCCCGGAGACCCGAGACTCCGCTCTCTCCTACGCTCTGGTATTTAAATTCAAAAACGAGAGCGAGCCAACTCTCTCTCTCTCTGTTTCCTCTTCTTCCTCTTTCTCTCTCTCTCTCTCCCCGTCTCTGTCTGTCTCGTTCTCTCTTTCTCTCTCTCTTTCTGCTTCTTTCCACTCGTTCGTTCTTCGTCAGACCAGCGAGCTTTCCTAATGTTTTTCTCTCGTTTCTCATCCTTCGTTCGAGAAGCTCGCCCCCCTCCCCCTAAACCGCTCTCCTCCAACAGTACCACCAGCCACCCCCTGCACAGCCACCCTCGTTCCACGAAGGCTCAGTCAATAAAGTATTCTAAAAACCCCGCGCGAATAAGAGCCGTCTTACTTCCTCTTGCCCCTTCGCCGGTTCCGCGCCAGCCACCCTCATCCCCCTTTTCGTTCGAGCTAGCAACCCAACCTACCTCCTACTTCTTCGTCCCTGAACCACCCCCATCAACTCCACCGTGACGATGGGTGGAGAAGAAGGGGGTGGAAAAATAGGGGTGGCAAAAAACGTCAATAATATCGGCAAGATGGAAGCTGCACGAATGTTTTAAGGGATTCCTACCCCTGCGGTTTTCGTTCTTGCTTCTCGACACTTCGTCCTTCTTTCATGCTCATCGTCCTCGTCTTCCCTTCGACCTCGCTTCTCCCGCGCCTTTTATCTTTTCAACGAATGTTTTAAGGGATTCCTACCCCTGCGGTTTTCGTTCTTGCTTCTCGACACTTCGTCCTTCTTTCATGCTCATCGTCCTCGTCTTCCCTTCGACCTCGCTTCTCCCGCGCCTTTTATCTTTTCAAATCGCTCCTCTGCTCGCCGTAACTTCGTTCTACCTCTTTTTACAAGTGTCATCGTGCCACCTACCGTCGCGAAAATATTAATATTCCTCTTGTAATACACTCACGTCCTTTTCGATCGCTTGGACTATCTTTGAGATACGGTGTGGTTGGTTTTTTCTTTTTTTCTCTCTTTCTTCCTTTTTTCGAAGGAGTAATATTCATGAAAGTGTGTATGTAGAAACTACGTGTGGATTTTCGCGTTGCTGTACAATTTTCTAAGACCACCTAGTTTGTCACCGCTGTTTCGCGGGCTACTCTTTACGCAAAGTTCTTAAATAAATTCGTCTCGCCGTGAGGATAGTTGTATCGCAGAGTCGCTCTGCCTTTCGTAATCACCGAAAACATTCTGTCAAATTGACATGAGGAAGCGATATATTTTCATTTCTTTAATATATTTTAATAATTCGTGTCTCTGTGGAAACTTTGTTCCATGGATAATTTACTGTCCAGAAATCTCTACTTTGACACACACATATATATGAGATTTTAATTAAAAGCACCAAGAATGTTTTTACTATTTTCACAGATTGGCGAAAAATTTACATTCCTGGCAGATATGTTCGTTTATCCCCTATCTATAGATATGAAACTCTAATGCGACTCTACCTGTACGCTTCACGTTCAAGGCCACGTTGTTGGCTTGACTTCAAAATACATAAAACCGTGTATACTCGGTTCGTGGTACACACCGCACATTATCAATTTTCTTACGAGGACACCATCAACTA
>NIPQ01032501.1:0-11984 GCA_002806875.1 Lepidotrigona ventralis hoosana
CTCGCCATAAAAAAAAAAAAAAAAAAAATCATCGAAAATATCGCGTGTATATTGTAACTGTATAATTACGATTTTTAAAAATTCTTTTCGTTTTGTGATTCGATGGAGGAAACAAATTCTACCCTACACTTTTTGCCCGAACCAAACAGAGATTAAACACGTTGTTCAAATCTCAAAGTCGATCAACGTACGACGCTAGTTTCTGTCCAGTGACATCACCACCGAAATTAATCATTTCGTTATCCAAAGGAACACGAGCCGTCTTTCATCACCGATGAGATATTCTCGCTTCTACAAGCGGTATAATACCACTTTGTTCGTCGTGGTATCGGCACGACCGAGCTTGTTGCGGCGAGATATCTCGTCGGTACACGATACCGAGAGCGTTAAACAGAAAGACGGCTCATGTTCCTTTCTTATTCGTGGAGCATCCGCCTGGCGATCGAATATATGAGATATTCGAGATTTCGACTGGCGAAACACGTTCCCCTTTGATTCCAACCGTTATCAGAGACAGCACGGCGATCCGTTTGTCGCGCGCGTTTCGATAATCCAGCACGTCACCAGGCTGGCTTTAATACTCTGTGACTAACATCGCTGCCGTTGCGCATCTCGAAATTGCATAGACGCGGCGTTATATAATTATTTAGCATTTGTTCGATCGGCGAGAAACATTTGAAATTATTACGTTATTATTTTGAAATATTTCCTCTCCGATATTTTTTTCTTTTTTTTTTTTTTTTTTTTCGGTGNAAAAAAACATTTCTCTTCATATGTATATGTCAATCTGATATAATAACTCTTCGACTGTTTCCTCGCCGGGACGGAAGGGATTTGGAGATACGATGTCGAAAAATTCGAAGCCGGATTACTATAATTTATTAAAATGCGCTTACAGTCAGCTGGATATTAATGAAAACCGCGGTGGGGGCGAGCGAGAGATTTGCATTGGTTAACGTGTGACGCTAATTAAAAGAGACTTAGCTACGCGTTACATTAAAATGTAAATCAGTTCTCGAGGCTCGCGAATTCGAGCTGACCGGTTCCGCCAGTGCAGACCTTGCCATTCGTGATTCCCGCGGTGTTAGCTGCGATTTTATTTACAGGGCCGATCACGTGCAAAAGATTTCCGTTCAACAACGAAGATATCTGAATTACTTGAATTATCCAATATCTGAATTACACCGGAGCAAGTAAACGAGTCTATAATTATATACTAATCGCGACTAACGACGTAGCTAGTGACCCATCGGACGTCAAACAAACAAACAAAAAAAAAAAAAATTCCCGCGTTATGAAAAATCAACAAAGACAACGGAGACGCTGGTGAACGTGAACGTAACAAAAGGGAGGCCGCGCAAACCGAGCGACAACGTATAAAAATCGTGCTCGTCGAACAAAACGAAATTCCGGTGCCGCGACTCCGATGCAAATATTTTAGTAAACGCGCGCCACTGCCTCACTCGAACGAGGCCCCCCGTTGCTTTGTGAGGAATATTGTCGTTTCGAACAAACGCTCGCGCGAGTAGCTGGCTCGAGTTGACGATTAACCTACTCCACTTCGCCGCGGCATCATCATTATCGTGTCCTTTTGTAACGCCGCCGCGTACTGTGCGTTTTACCTCGTTGAAGTTGCAATGTTTTTTTTTTTTTTTTTTTTGGAATATTACGTGGAAATAGAGAGAGAAAGAGGGAGGGAGAGGGGGGGGAGGGTTACGAAAAATATGTCCTGCGGGCTCTTGTGAACTCCGTAGATCTTGTGTGCCATTGTGAGAATCTGCTCCGCGTATTTTACGAACCTCTTGATCCAAAGTTCTTTGTGTGCTGGATGGAATACGTATTTGTTGTGTAGCTTGACTGCTCTTTTAAAATCGAAAGTGGTTAAGAATCGATTTGACTGCTTAATTCGTAACGATGTTACGGAAGGTCTATTTTCAATATTTACAATTCAACGTTAGTTTCGTGTAATTTCACTTTTCTATTGAAATTGACTGATTTCTATTGATAAACAAATGTACGACGAGTTTTTTTCTCACGTTGCGAAATGCAAGAGCATTGTCTGCCTTGTTATGCTAGAATACCCCTTACACGCTATATGATAGAACATTTATAGTTGAATATTATTTTTATCTGTAAATAAATTTGCTTTTCTATTAAAATTTACTAATTTCTATTAATAGATAAATCTTCGACGAGAATAAATAAATTCTTGCAGAGAAATGAAAGTATTGTCTGCCTTGTTATGCTAGAATACTACTTGCGCGTTTATATGATAAGACATTCATAATTGAATATTATTTTTACCTGTAAATAAATTTGCTTTTCTATTACAATTTACTAATTTCTATCAATAGATAAATCTTCGACGAGAATAAATAAATTCTTGCAGAGAAATGAAAGTATTGTCTGCCTTGTTACGCTAGAATACTACTTGCACGCTTATATGATAGGACAGACATATTTTGTAAAAACGCGTCGATTAATTTTTACAAATTCCATGTTATATAAATTCCACGTTATATGATTGGAAATTGAAGCTATGTAAGGACATTCGTTGAAAAATATAGCTCAACCTTGTATTTTTGGTATTGTTTGACAAAAGTACCGATTAACTATTCGTGTTCGCGTGCTTTCGATACACGAAAATTGACGAAACATTGGGCGAGTGTGGCGAAAGTGTGGCAAAATTCATACTACGGCCTTTGAAGTTTTTTACCGTCGTTATTTGCATTATTTCCATCGCGCAACAAGATTGTTTTCTATTTGTATCAACGCGCGCTGCTTCTTTATTAATTCCATGCGTACACTTCATCCACTTGTTTACAATACGTTCCTGCTGCAAAACACGATTCATCTTTGCTTGTTCCAAACTTCATTTCATTATTATACAAAAACCCGCGAGCATGGTGTAATATTTAATATCTTTTGAAAGCGATGCCAGCCTCTCTTAATATTTCCATAACATTCTCTAAATGTCGATTTATATATTTAGGAATTTCTTGCGCATTTGCAAGTTTAAATTCACATAAGAAAACCACATGAATATTCTGCATATTCATGGCCTGCCTGATATAATACGATTTTAATATTCAGATTATAGAAGTTATTAACATTGCATGCGCGTGCATTTCAGCAAAATTCCTTCCTCTTTAATATGCTAATTAATGGTTGAGCAAAATTTAATGGATGATGAAGTTTCGGAAACGATATTTCATAAAAACCTCAGCATCCACCTCTCAGCTATTACTATTTTGTCAAAAATCAACCGAACGTTTGAAAATGTAGAATTTTTCCATCGCTGACAACTCTGTACTCCTGTAGAAACTGCAAGCTCAAATGATCGAGCGAACAACCAAGTTGAATTCAATTCAACTCACGATCGCTTCGGTTCGTTGCAGACATTTTCAGTCACAGAGTACAAGGAGGAATTTCACGCGAATATCTGGCGCGTGTGTTTGTACATACAGACCCCGTTGGTGGAAATATTTTCTTAAAAAGAAAAAAAAAAAAAAAAAAAAAAAAAAAAAAAAAAAAAAAGGGAAAAAACAAAATGGTTAGAAAACGATTTACNCGAGCGAATATTAAAAATTTCCTCTGCCAGCGAGAGACTGCCAGTCGATTGGGGAAACGATGGTCGATAAACAAGCGAATCTGATTTCTCTTTTATCGGAGGAGGAGCACAACGCGAGGAAAACAAAAGCTCGATCGAAATTACGGCCGACAAATATTAGCGATGCTAAATCGCGAAGAAATTTCCGTTCATTAAGTATCGGAATAAATTTTCATAAATTTTCATTCGATAAATAAATTTCGGCACGGCCGCGAGCAGCTTTTAATTTATTCGCCCGCTTTAATTAATTTCTTTCCTCTCCTCTGTCGATCGAGCGAATTAATACGCCCCCTCGACATGTTACGAAAATGTTTCATTTTATCGGTCAAAACCGACTTGCGAATAATCGCTCCACTTGCCGACGCGACCGTTTAAATCCTCGATTCCCCCGAAATCTGGCCGTCTCTCCCCCTCCCCCCCCCGTTTACGCGTTGACAGAAGAATTTTAAAAAGCGAAAGCATCGATTACGTTACGCTTAGAGGATTTAAGAAGAAAATCTACAGAGAAAGAATGTAAGAGAGATATCGTCCGTCAGATGATCGCTGAACGATGAAGAAGAAAGGGTGAACCATCGAGGGAAAAAACGCCGACAAATTTCCAACTCTCTCCATTAACTCCGCTGAAAATCAACTTAGATATCCGAGAGTAAATCTCGCAGCGAAACTTCCATCTTGGTTGGATGAGCAGCAAGCTGCTCCACTGCCAGAGCCAAATAGTCAACCGGGAAGGTATAATCCCTCCCCCTTTCTCTCTCTCTCTCTCTCTCTCTCTCTCTCTCTCTTTGGAAAGTTAACTCGAGACAGATCAAGTCAAATCCGGCGTCTAAACGAAGCGAGCCAGTTCGAGCAGTTTCACTACGTTCACCGTCTTCTCTTGACCGTGCCGCGATGCTCGATCAACATTCGGACAACTCTGTCAAACGATCGATCGATCGGGCGTATCGCGCGATTCGTTCCCCAAGGTGATGCAATTTTTATCGAAAGTACAAGTCAGTCGTGAAACGGCGGATAAAATTTTTTACAACGGAGTACGGAAACACTTGCTCCTGTTCCTTCAACTTTTGGACGAGGCGCGAGCTTGCAGGAGGGGGGGAAAAAAAAAGAAAAAAATGAATCCCCTCCAGGTAACTCGATTTCAGCGGAAAGCGAATTTATCGCAAACTCGACGCTTCTCGGTGCAGAGCAACTGTGAAAAATAACGACGGTGATTGATCCAGCAGGTCGCCACCCATCCGCCGGTCGTTTCGTAATTATGCAAATCTGCTTTCCGCGTCCCTGCCACGCGTACATTTTTCTTCGTGGCCGCGTTCCACGGTCGTCCCGTGAAAAGTAGAAAAGAAAGACAGAAGAAGGAAAAAAAAAGAGAAAGAGCAACGAGGCTACTACGGAGTTAATAGTCATCGACGTCGTTCGAGAAATGACGCGCAGGTGAAAGAATTAAAAACGTTTCTCAGTCTCGACAGTTATAGTGGAATGTCATGGTCGTCATGTCATTGAATGACAATTGATTTTATAAAAGTGACTAAATTTGACGGTAAAAGTGATCTTGGATTGACCATTTGAACGAGAATTAGTGGGATCTCGATGGGATCCGAAAGATGACCTTTCGATCTAAGTTATCTCGCCATCTTCAAATTATTCGAACGGTTGTTGTCCCTCGCGCGAAAAGGGGAAAAACAATTATCTCGGGAAGAATTGCGAAATTTCACCAAAGGGCAGAGAATAAATCCAACGCAGTCATCGTATATACGTTTTTAATTAACACGTCCAACGTGGCGTGGCCTGATGGCGCGTAGCGTTGCTACGAACTGTAGCGTGCGACCTGTAACTCATCGATGATTGAAACCAGCTTCACGACGGCTGCCACCGCTCGCAACTATTCAACCAACTATCGCTTTGTTCTTTCCTTTAATTTGCGCGTCGCTGACGAGGTTCTGCACTTAGTCTCGTGCAGAAATTACCTTTTTTTCAAGGTCAGAAATAATGATAATAACGCGTACCTTCATTCGTATAATATTCTTAACGTCCAATATTCATGTATCAAAATCGTACGTCAAATTGAATATATAATTGAATATATCTATGAATATATCTATGAAGAAGTTTACTAGATTTACATCTATGAAAGAATATTGTAATTGAATATTTAAACATGAAGAAATGTTTACTGTGAAAACATATTATAATTGAATATATTGGAAAATTGAATATATATCTAGATATTCATTTATGAAGAAATGTTTACTAGGTTTACATCTATGAAAGAATGTTGTAATTGAATATATATCTAGGTATGAAGAAATGTTTACTGTGAAAACATGTTACAATTGAATATATTAGAAAATTCAATATATATCTAGATATACATGATATATATATGTATATGATATATATATATATTCATATATATCTAGATATTCATTTATGAAGAAATGTTTACTAGGTTTACATCTATGAAAGAATGTTGTAATTGAATATATATCTAGGTATGAAGAAATGTTTACTGTGAAAACATGTTACAATTGAATATATTAGAAAATTCAATATATATCTAGATATACATGATATATATATGTATATGATATATATATATATTCATATATATCTAGATATTCATTTATGAAGAAATGTTTACTAGGTTTACATCTATGAAAGAATGTTGTAATTGAATATATATCTAGGTATGAAGAAATGTTTACTATGAAAACATGTTACAATTGAATATATTAGAAAATTCAATATATATTTAGATATTCATGTATGAAGAAATATTTACTAAGTTTACATCTATGAAAGAATGTTGTAATTGAATATATATATCTAAGTATGAAGAAATGTTTGCTGTGAAAACATGTTACAATTGAATATATTGAAAAATTGAATGTATATCTAAATATTCATCTCTGAAGAAATGTTTACTAGGTTTACATCTATGAAAGAATGTTGTATTTGAATATTTAGACATGAAGAAATGTTTACTATGAAAACATATTATAATTGAACATATTGAAAAATTGAATGTATATCTAGGTATACAACTCTGATGAAATGTTATCTAGTATACTAGGTATATCTATGAAAAATGTTTTCTTGGTTTTCTAGGTTTTCTAGATACATCTATGAAAAAATGTTATAATTGAATATATATCTTGGTATGAAGAAATGTTTACTATGAAAATATGTTACAACTGAATATATTGAAAAATTGAATATATATCTAGGTATACGTCTATGAAAAAATGTTTACTATTTATACATCTGTAAAAAAAGGTTTCATCACTTTCAGCAATGGCGAGAACGGAGATCAGTTTGAAAAGCAACACTAAGTATTGAAATATCTTTTATGCGAGAGAAAGAAAATAACGATCCTTCGTACGTGGAACCTGTTAATTTGCCAGCGGCCTATCAGAGATCTAAACGCTTCCAATTGCATCATGCGATACACTAGCTGCATGTTTCTTCCTGGCCACTTATCCTCAAGAACGGGCCAACACGCACTTCCTCGCCAATTGCCTGCAACCTGTACTTGAACGAGCCATAATTCTCGTCGCGGAGGACGCGGAGTAATCGAGTAAACGCTGGCAGCGTGACGGGACACGTTGGTTGGCATTCGTTGATACTTCCGGAAGATCTCGATGGCTCGTGACCCGTAATTCGATCGGGAATCGGCAAGTTCGAGCGACGACGGTCGAACGATTCGACCGCGGGAATATTCAAAGGGAACAGCCGTGTAGCTGAGGTTTTCGAGACCGGGTTCTCCAGTTCTCTTGATGGAATCACGCGGCACGGTGACTTGACTTAAGAGCCGTGTGCCATAACTCGGAACTTGGTTTATCGAACGATGTGTCCGCTGGGATCGCGTGTTAGCGACGTGAACCCCTTACGTTCGACTCAGCTCTGGCTGGCAACTCAATTTACAAGCGCGAGCTTCGCTCTGGCCCCGAGTATTTCCTGTTTACGGATACCGGAGCCATCGTTCGATACGCTCGTAACAGGCATTGCCGTTTCGCTCACGCGTGACAGAAAATCCACTTTTTGCACTTTCAGCTGAATTTACGATTCCACTCCGTTTATAATTGTACTGTACTCTTCAAGTCTCATCAAGATTTGTTTTTATTTCGCAGTTAAAAAAAAAAAAAATTTCTGACATCGAAAGATGCGAAAAGTCGTCGATACGCTCGTGAGGTTCGAGCGCCGATAAATACCACAAATCTCAAGCGTACGAGTGTCTTTTGCTGCGTTATACCGGTGTTCGGAACATATTTCCCCTTGTCGATTCATCGATTGCTTTCCTTCGGAAAAGGATAAAATGAAATACTGTGATAAAGCGGGAGAAACGAGGGAGCCGACGTTGATGCGAACGAAACATCCGTAACAGCGAGGAAGAAGAAAACGGGCGTGTGTCGGAATCGGGTCACTTGGATGGAAACTTCAAGATATTTCTTTCGAGACGGAGAGCCGAGGGTGATTAAATGGCAATCCTCGCGATAAAGAAAAAAAAGTAGTTACACGTTTGAAGAGAATGGGCGAGTCGCCGATGTGTACTGTAATTTCAACGTCGCAACGGTAAATTTGAGGTATTTGCGCTTGACAGAATCAAATCGGTGGATCTGGATCGATTCACAGAGAGAAGTTAATTCGATTGTTGAAAGAGTGACGCTGGCTGAACGTATAGATATAAAGGAGACAGCTATCAGTTGAACGCTGATATCTCCTAATGCTGAGATATCTTCCGTATCACGCACGCGTGACGTTACGGAATTTAATAATCGCGAGTAGAGAGTAGTATAGCTTCGCTTTTATGTGAACATGAAAGACATAATTTACGACGAAAGGGTGGTAAATACAATATACAGGTAGCTTCAGCAGGATGTTCGTTCTCGAAGTTTCCACCAATCGTTTTAATGTCAATGGTAATATAATATTTCACTGTGGAACGTGAAACGGTCGAATATATCTCTGCCGGTAAATAAATTAAAATGAGAAACTTTTGTCTTGAAATTTCAAAGCGACTTCTTGATAATTGCCGAACTCTTTCCACAAAGTGAGATAAACCAAAAATTCTGCAAACGATCATCCATCGTAAGATAAATAGAAACAGATATCGAGCATCTTCTTCTTCACGTTTCACGGCAAACACCAACGGAGTTCTAATTAATTGATCTCGGTGGTGGCGTTCTAATGTTAATGGCGCGAAACACGGCGGTGTCGTGTATTTTCAGTTTGCCTAATGCATTTGCGCGACGGCTCATGCGTATCTTTTGATCGTAACGTAACCAGCCATTGCGTACACATACACGTGTGTGTGTGTGTGTGTGTGTGTGTGTGTGAAAATATGTGCGAGTGTGTGTGTGTGTGAAAGTGTACGCGTTCACTCGCCCTCTGTGCACCGTTCGGTATAAAGGATTGTTATTTACGACACGGTTTATATTTCATCGGAATATAATGGAAAATGGACCCCAGCGTTATGCGCAACGTATAGTTTTCCCTCCCTTGACCCCGCCGACGGCGCATATATCCTTGCCGTTCTCACTTTGGCCCGCGCCCAGCGCTGCATTTTGACATTTGTTCAACGCTGAAATATGCACCTATATAGGCGTCCCTCTGTAATTATTCGATCGATTCTATTCACGCCCCGGTCGCTACGACTATCAGTTAGCAATTATTAATCCATCCGGAGAGAGTTGAGCACGTACGCTCACCCCCCCCCTCGATTTACGCAAACTAGAAGGCTCAAAGACTTCATTGGAATATTAGAAAAGAAGTCATCGAGGTGATGGATGTTATGTATGTTGTCTTGCCTCGCTATAAAATACGGAAAAATTCTAAGCTAACTGAATCTATGAAATTTTCACTTCTTCCACTCTTTGTCTAGAAAAGGAGTTTTCGAGGAGATTTGACACTTTCTTATCATACAGAAAGATCTTAAATTAAATCTACCAAATTTTTACTCCTCCATTTCTTCTTTTTTTTTTCGTTTAAAAAGTTGTCTAGAAGAGAAGCCTCCGAGGAGATTAGTATGATATTAGTCTTATCTTATTATAAAATACAGAAAAATTCTAAACTATCTAGTAATTGAATCTATCAAATTTTCACTATGTCCACTCTTTGTCTAAAAAATTTGCTAGAAAAAGAGTCCCTGAAGAGATTAGCCTGACTCTTAGTCTTGTCATAAAATATAGAAAAATCTTAAATTATGTAGCAATTGAACCTACCAAATTTTCACTCCTTTCACTACTTTCTTTGTCTAAAAAGACTGCTAAAAAAGGAATTTAGTATAACTTTGGTCTCGTTATGAAATACAGGAAAATCCTAAATTATCTAGTAATTGAACCTATCAAATTTTCACTCTGTCCACTCTTTGTCTAAAAAAGTTGCTAGAAAAAGAGTCCCTGAAGAGATTAGTCTGACTCTTAGTCTTGTCATAAAATATAGAAAAATTTTAAATTGTGTAGCAATTGAACCTACCAAATTTTCACTCCTTCCACTCTTTGTCTAAAAAGGTTGCTAGAAAAGGAAATTAGTATAACTCTCGTCTCGTTATAAAATACAGGAAAATCCTAAATTGTCTAATAATTGAACCTATCAAAATTTTTATTCTTCTCACCTTTCATGCCTAAAAAATTGCTAGAAAAGAAAAAAGAAAATTCGAGAAAATTAGTGATGATTCTTGTCTCATTGGAAAGTACAGGAAAATTCTACACCAATTGAACCTACGAAATGTTCATTCTACAGAGCTCGTGATTATCGGGCGTGAAACTTGATAATTCAAAAAATCGACACGACTCGAAATTAGCCTGAATGCGGACTACCCTACCTAGACTGGAGAACAGCCTTTGAAATTTGACTTTCGGCGCAAGTTGTGAAAAAGGAGGGAATCTTGCACGCTTGCTTGAGAGCTTTCGCGAGAGAGGAGAAATTTCCAGGGAAAGCCAGTCGGAGATCAGAGGGAACGACACTGCGGATACGAAGCTCGGGCAGTGCGGCTCGCTCGTTTCACTTTTTCTAGCGAGGCTCGTATCTTACGATCGTCAAAGAACGTAATTTCCTAGTCGGCGAGAGCGAAAGGACGCCGCGCGACTTGCGTTACACCTGTCACGCGTCTTTCAGACGTGAGAAACTCGATGTAGTTACCCTTTGTCGATGTTGTATCTTCATGAAGATATAAAAAAAGGAGTAGGCAATGAATTGAAAGTCCAGTCGACGACAACAGTTTGCTTTCTTTCAGTCTTTATACGTGCTTGTATCTCCACGATTTTAGAGAAGATAAAAATAAAAGGGAAAAAAGTAGACAATTAAAAATCCAGGCTAGGACAACAGTTTGCTTTCTGCCGATCTTTACACGTCGATGTCGAGGCCATTATCATAGGTAGTTGTAATTGTTATATCTTTAGTTAATTATAAACACCAGATGGTATAAATACGAAAGAAAGTGTGAACGTGGTGAGAGAAGCGCGACATTGATGTTTCCCTTTTTGAAAAAAACGAACGAGTCGATTTGAGTTGTGAAAAGAGTTGACTCAGAGTCGTTAAATAAACATTATCTACATTTAATCTCTACATACGTGCTTGTATCTTCACCAAAGACTTTCGACTAAAAAATAAAAAATAAAAAAACGTAGGCAACGAATTAAAAGTCTAGAGTTTGCATAAATATCGTGCACGCTGGCATCAAGTTTTCCCCCGTTTTTCGAAGAGCATGGGTCGCGTGTCTAGCCGAGGTACCCCGTGTTGCGATACTTTCGAGCAAGTTGCATCCGGCTGGATGCTGGCGAAAAACGACGAGGAGAAACGAGAAGGTAGAACCTGCGCGATAAAGATGGAAAGGAGGAGAGTAGGAAAGTGGGCAGGCTGGCAGGTTGTTACGAGAGCAGGTTTACGAGGTCCCGGTGGACAGGAAGGTCCCAAGGAAAGGNGTCCCGGTGGACAGGAAGGTCCCAAGGAAAGGGGGACACGTCGCTCCTCTGCGAAAAGGGAGAAGCGTTATCTTGGCCGTGTGTGACTGGAATAACGAGAGTAGCATTCGCTGGCCTCAGACATCTTGTCGCGGCGACGTTAATGCGATTCCTGTTTCTGCACCAGGCGACCTTCCGCGGAAGTAATTTTTTATTGGCTGGAACAATGGAGGAGAAACATTGAAGCTGGAAGCGAACGTGCTCGATAATGATGGAGAAACTCCGAGCAACTTGAACGCGCACGATTGCTCTCGGCCTGATCGGATTTATCTCTTTTTAAACGAGAAGTTTAGACAACGAATTCGTTATTTTCGGTCGCTCGCGCAGATCTTTTAAATATTTATTGCTTCGTCATTGCGTTTAAACGTGGAATCCTGTAGGAATCAGCCTCGAGCCATCCTGGTCCACCAAATCGTCAC
>NIPQ01032505.1:0-12127 GCA_002806875.1 Lepidotrigona ventralis hoosana
TCTCTCTCTCTCTCTCTCTCTCTTTGCTCCGTTTCCTATGCTCCGTTCCGTCTCGTCGTTAATTTTCAAGACGATGCACAAGCGCGATCCACTCCGAGACACTGTGTATGCACTTGTGCGGATTCGAGGCCACTTCGTTCCGCGGCGCGAGCCAAGAACGTATTCCTGCTTTGGAGCTTTGGTGGCTCGGGCATTCGCGCGCGCGTCTATGCCTCTCGAATTCACGCGCGCGCACGCACACACACACAAACACACACACACACGGTCTGCGCGCGTGCACGTGAGTCGTCGCTCGATAAGGCTTATCAACTCCTTCATTTGCTCTCCCTCTGGTACATTAGCGTGCGCCGGGCGTGCATTAGCAGGCATTACCGTTTGACGCGATCGATGATGTCGTGCGAAACGCGTGCGAATCGCACGTGACTCCTCGCTGTTATCCCCTCGATACTACTCCGAGAATGTCTCTCGTCTCCTCTTCTCGTCCGACGCGGAAGACGGATGTTCGTGCAAACCTGCTAGAAGCTGTGTATAACGCCGGCCTTTTCTTCTAGATATTGAGATCGATCGATCCAGATGTACCATCGCGACGTTGAAATTGGTCAAAGACAAAGCTTGCTCGATGAGTAATTCACACCGCGTTGCGGGACGAGGGTGGAGAGCACCGTGCAATTAACAGGAGAACTCGAAGGTTCCGCGACCAACGGCATAGTGGCGCAAAAACGCGACAAGATTTACGACGCTTATTTCGCGAATCATTTGACTCGACCATCCTCTCTATCCTCTCTCTCTCTCTCTCTCTCTCTCTCTCTCTCTGAAGAGAAAATTTTCATCGGACAGCGACACGGATTAATCGAGGTAGCTAACGCGAGATGACGCCGTCGGGGGACGATTCATAAAAGCGACGCCAAGTGCGCCGGATTCGCGATAAATGAGCGATAAATTAACAACAAGAATGATTATTGTTCTGAACAACGCCGGCGACTGGCAACGGCCGGTATCGCACGATCGGCTTCGAACACCGCTGCATAATTTACCAACGGCGCTAAATTAACCGGGATCGACGATGACTGGCTGGGGACCGATAAAAGGGAGGTGGGGAGAAAAAAAACCGATCTCGAACCTTGCACGCTCCGAACGGTTGTGCGTTTCGACAAATTGCTACTCGTTTCGATCGGCTGCTGTCAGGAACGTGTCGTTTGCCACGAAATGGGTCGATTAATTAAAAACTAGACACTCTTTGCCTCTATCTTTCCCACGGTTCGAGCCGAATTTATAAGCCGGTAAAGTCTGCGCCGAGAGACTGTACGATCTACCCCTCCTGTGGGCCGCGAACCGAGCCCAATTAGGCCGTCTATGGATGTCAATGGTGCGTGTCCCAGAGCGGCGAGGAGCCCTCGTTCCACCGCGTCATTATGCAATTTGCCAAGTCAGCCTGTCATCTTACACGCCATGCGCCCCACGTGATTTCTCACTCTACCTTGCCATCTACCTTTCTGTCTTTCTTTCTCCCGGTCTGAAAGTCGTCCCGCCACTCGAAAATGTTTTCCTACGAAACGAAGACGACGACGACAAACGAAGAGGAGAGACGCGGGGGGAGCGGCCAATTTGCCATGCAGCCTGCGCTGCATAGTATACGCGAGTACGCTCTGCTGCCGAGCGCTATGGGCGCTACGAGAGCCAGGCTCTCGCTACACGGTTATGTAAGTGGTCGCGCGGTATTCTCCGAGGGCGCGGATAGGGAACAATTAGACGGTCCACGGATGTCAATGGGGAGCGATACAATGGCGAGACGTGGCGCGAGCGACCTTTACTCCCGAGCTCATTGTCGTACCTATTACCGGAAGCGATGTGTTCTCTTTGGTCGCGACGAGACACGGGCAGAGACCAAAGGCAGAGAACGCGGTGCACGGCGGCCAGGTGAATCGCAGTCGCATCGGCGCGGCGCGACTGCTGTCGCAGACGCGTTGAATCAACGCCGGCAACCGCGAACACGGGACGAGCTTGTGCGCGTTTCGCGCGCGCGCGAGAGAGAGAGACTGTAGTTCCATCATCGTTCGGTACGTGCACACACATTTCCCAGTCCGGGAACGCAGCGCTTCGTCCTCTACGGATCCGCAGTGGTGGATCGCGTTTGCACGCGCAAATAATCGCGTTCCTCTCGATATTTGATTTCCCAGCTGTTTGCACGGCTTTAACCGGTTTTATTGGCCTCGTTTAAAGATCGCGGTGAGCCGGCTGCGTCTCGCGGACCCGTTCTCTCTCTCTCTCTCTCTCTGTCTCTCTTTCTCTTTCTCTCCTATACCCTTGATACCGTTTGCCGTGAGCAAATCTCTCTCGGCTTGTCGCGGCTTCTCTCCCGTCGAGTAGCAGCCGGGTTCCGGATTTTCTCGCGGCTCGCTCGATCGCGTCTCTGATCCGACCGGGATCGTTTCAGAAAAATTAACCAGCGGAACGTTCGCGCGACGAAAGATACGCGAGTGGAAACGAAAGCCGGAAGTAGCGAGCGCGCTCCACTGCACCCGCACATAAAAATATAGTTTATCCCGCGTTTTCTCGAACGGAAATACGTAGACGAATCCGCTGGCGAGGCGAATAGCGAACTTCTTCTTCGCCGAGTATCGGCTGGCCGACCGAGAGAATGTTTGAATTTTATTTCTCCGAGGCTCTTATTAAATCAACCTCGAATTGCGACCAATTGATTTTTTCCACACTGGGGAGTTGTGTATGTATACAGCCTAGGCGTGTATGCGTGTGTGCGCGTATGAGGGAGACTGTAGCGATAATCGAGACGTTTCTGTCGCGTGTTATCTCCTAAACAAGCTGGACTCGATTCCCGCGGCACTCGTCTCGCGTAACATGATTCCTTCGTAGAAGGGAGAGCTTTATACGACCGTTTTACGTTATCAGTCCGCACTGAAGCGCTCGTGAAACATAACGAAATACATAAGACGAATCAGAGGGTTGGCTGGGGATCACCTCAAGTTTCCTTTTTATTGTCGGTCCGTCTCAATCTCCGACTCATCAATACAGTTACGATGAAAAATTCTTCCTGCGACGCCACAAATATTCTGACCAACCCGTGATTCTCTCTACGTTCGTGGCGTGTAAAATCGCATTTGTCGCATCGTTATAGGCTTCGAGAACGTTTTATTTAAACAGAGAATGTCATGTCTGCCGGTGATCTATTAAATTTGACAGTCTGATAATCTTCCGACCGAGAGATACAGTATCTTATAATAACATACTATAACAAATAGTTTCAAATCGTTAATTGTATCAAAACGCTTGTATGTAACAAGGGATGCGAAAAATGATACAACTCTTCGTTTTTATGATTTTTTCTTTACAAATTTACACATGCGTACGATGTAAAAAAATTTAAATGTATAATACGTACATTTACACGTTTGTATTCTACGTATTTCGTAAATCTATGCACACAACGTTTGCGCTACCTATACATGTACGTATCCCACAAGAGCCGAATGCAACAATGAACAACTCGATAGCTCACTATGCAAAACAGAAACATAAAGGATGACTGACCAATCCCTGAATATACAGATGCTCTGATATTATTTTACATTGTTCGTTGCGTGAAGTGTCGCTCTAAACGGAGCTAACACTTATCTACGAGGCAAGTTTCGAGCCGAGAACGCTCGTCGAGAGCTCGACAATCATGCATTCTTGTTTGTCTTCGCGCAACGACCGCAAGCAAGGATCGTTCGATTCTATTGAAAACCCGAGAGACACGCGAGGAGCAGCTTGCCAGAGATCTCGAGGACTCGCAGGGAACGGTATCCGCTCTTTCGCGATGGAATCGACACAATGAGGCAGCAGCAGCAGCACGCGTGATTTCCGTTTCATTCAGCCGCGATGTATAGCTGCAAAAGGTGCAATCAAGCAAACTGCGAGCGTCAATAGACGAGGCGACGAGCGGCGCGGATATCGCCTCTGTGACCTTCGCTCCGCTCCTCCTCGCGTCTCGCCGCTTCACGCCGCTTCTGCGTTCACGTGGCGAATCCTCCTCGGGGGCGATTCCCCTTCCCCCCTCCCCTCCCCCCTCCCCGCTACGCGCACGCGAGCGACCGCTGAATTTCAATTCGCCGAAATTCGAGGCAGCCAGACGCTGCGGCGCGCGGTACGCGACGCGAAATCCTGATCGTCGAGCAATTAGTGGGCGGCTCGGTAACCGATTCTGGCAGCGATTCCTCACGAGCCGTGCGCCGGATTCGCGAACTGGGTGCCGCCAGTCTCCCGTCGAATCGATCTCGCCGCAGCGAGTAGACAGGCTCCTCGACTATTCGTTAAAAAGTTGTCGAGCAGATTACGCGTATGTATACCGTACGTACACGAACATCGGTCATTTATTAAAATAAACAGATCTCTGCAGTTATGCCTCTACTTAGAGAATTGATATTAATCCTTTGAAAGAGTTGTAGCGAAAAATATCGAACCAAGTGGTTTGACGTAGTTTGGTAAGATTTGAGAAAGAAAATGCAAAAATTCTATTTCAAAAAAATGATAATTATGAAGCTTCCGATAATTATGAAGAAAGAAAGTCCGAACTCCGAGTTTCATCGATCCACGAATCCGTTCATAAATCCGTGGATTTAACAAAATTGATGTATTTCCTAATGTTACATTCAACAAATCGCGTTTGAAAATAATAGGAACGCAAGTGTTGTGGATTTAATGTAATTACCAGATCAGACGAAAGTTCGAAGTACGCCCGATCAACGCCTTTCTCTGTGAATGCGTATATGGAAGAACTATCAACAAGGTCAGAGTGCAAGCACTGACCAACCTGGGCCAAGAGGAGGGAGAGAGAGGGTTTCCTAAACCCTTTGGAGTCCGAAGACTCTTGTCCGCAATGTGGACTTTTAACCACTATCTAACTCACCGTGGATTTCATGCGTCAACCTCCTCGATAACAGTGATAAAGATCGTCATACCTGACAAGTTTGCTTTTGAGGAAGTCCTTGCAAATCTCGGACTGGGTAGGACCAACTCGGGTACGTGGGATTGTAAAGACTCACGTCAATGGAACAGCGAGTAAAATAATAGGAACGTCCGATGAAAAATCTTCGGCGAGGACGTAGGAACGCCCGACATGTAAGAAATCTCGCTTTTAGGCTGCTCGCTGCTCGTCGCTCGTTCCTCGAGCTTTGGAAAGCTCCGCCGTGTCTGTCGACCGATTGGAAAGTTTCTCGAGCGGAAGGAACTTTCTAACCAGCGCCGCCGCATCTCCGAGGGCTTTCTCAGGATGAGAGAGAGAGAGAGAGAGAGAGAGAGAGAGCGCGCGTAAAAATCTCTCGCCCAGGTGCGNCGCGTAAAAATCTCTCGCCCAGTTCCGGGCATTACGCGAGGGTAAGAGTCATTCTTTCGCGAAGAGGAAAGCTTACATCACGTCAGCTTGTCGATCGCCGGCGTATTTTCTCGATCTAAAACTTGAAGAAGTTTCATGAAACCGTCAGTTCGATCGATCGACAGTCGACTTACGACTCCATTGCCACGGCCAATTGTTCAGCAGCGACGCAGTAGCGATCGTCGCTTCAAGCGGAAATTCACGAACTTTTGTCTTCTCTTAGTCGCTCCCTTTCACTCTTGTCTCGGTGGAAGATTCACGAGGGCGATAAATACGAGAGCGGTCGCGGAAAAACCGGCGAGTCGAGAGGCGAACGTGTCGCATTTCTCTCAGGAGTTCTTTTGCAACTGGAGAAATTAATTGCGANGGATCGCAACCTGGCGCGGAGGAGTTCTTTTGCAACTGGAGAAATTAATTGCGAGACGCGACAGGCGTGTTGACTCCTCCGAAGCATCCTCTCCCTTTAGCTCGGTAGACAGCCAGGCTGTATCGAGTCTGGGTGTATCAAGTCGAAACACAATTACGCCTCGCACGCGTAGAAGCGTTTCCATCGTTGATGGAAAATTCATTCACTTGGATGTCTTCTATTTTACGCCTGTGCAAATGAATAATTTATTTTTAATATACAGGTCTTGTTGATCCTCTTGTTTATTTCACGCGCATTTAAGTGTACATCATCGGTCAAAAGTCATTCTTGGAAATGTCAAATGATACTTGCAAGAAAGCATCTGTACAGTGTCAACGTATTGGCAATTCTATGAAATAGGTAATCAATTTAAAAATTTTAGTGTCCGCAATGGTAATAAATATTACAAGTATAAATAAAAAATGTCCTAAATGTCCTGTTGTGTGTCTCCTCTCGATAACTGCCAGGAACAAAGAAATGTCAGACGCATTTATACCGATATTGAGGAACCATGAGATGAGTCGGGAGATGATCGCCTGCTTTTTTTTCAAAGAATTATTACGTCGTACGTATCTATACATATACATTTGTGAAAGTAGATACGTATAAGTCATTTACAATGCTACAAACAGAAAATTAAAAAATAATCGTAGATTTACAAAACGAAAGAAATGACATGTTATCAAAATGTAGAATATGGTCAAATAATCCAGGTACAAAAAATACATATTCCAAGCTCAAGTTTTAGCTTATTATTAAATTATCGCGAAATCTGCTCTAACATTCGAGAAAAGCAGAAACAATTTTCTAATTTTACAGTATTTTCCTCGCGTACTTTCTCGAACCTGGTGTCGCAATAACGGGCCTAAGTGTCCGAACGGAAAACTCGACGTCCGTGGCGGCGACAGTGGAGAGGGTTGGGAACGGTTGGCCGGGAGAAATCGAGGGTTCTCTTCGGAGGAAAAAATTGATATTCCGCGGAGGTGATCCGCGTCTACGCACGAATCCGCTTTTCATCTCGCCTCACGGGGAAACGCACCCCTCGCGTGTTTCGCGCTCGGAGACCCTCGCCTCGTTACGACTCTCCCCCGCAGCGCGTGTCCCTTTGCGCCAGCGTCCCTTTCGTTCGTCCTCTTCCTTTCGTTCGCCCCTTCTCCACCCTTCCTCGTCTCCGCTCGCGCTCGCCTACTCTCGATTACCGTGTTTCGCGATTCGCAATTTACTCGAGTCGACAGAAAAAAAGAAAAAAAGAACGGGAACCACGCGGCACGTATCGCTCTCCCCTGTTCTTTTTACTGAAACGTGTCACCCGTCGCCAAGAATCCGCCGTAATAATCGAACCACAGATCGCGATGTGTCTTCGTCGAGGGTCGAGCAGCGATTTCTGCTTACGAAGCCGGCAAATAGGATTTAAAGGACGCCTGCCAGTGGAGACACTGTCTCTTCCCTTCTGTCATGCGTGTTATATATTTTAATCGGACCTCGTCCGAGGACTTTTAATCCGCAGTTGATCACACGGAATGCTGTCGAGAACGCTTCGCAGGTGTCGATCAATCTGCACGCTTCGAGTTTATGATTCTCATCATCTTCCTATCGCGCGGATTCGCAAATAATTATTATTGAACGTGTGTGTATGAGGACGTGTGTTGTCAGACATTATTGTTGTCATTCCATGTTTAATTAAATTAAATAAATCTCGTTTCTCAGTCTCTGTCTTTCTACGTTCACATTCTACTACAAATTGATTGATGTTAGATGCGTTTAATACAAAGACACAGCAGAGGGTAAGATTGTAATTGAAGTATTTCGTTCTTGAAGTACATGAAGAAGAAAATGCTCACGAAGACGTATTGTCACGGGAATTGGTTTCAAAGTTATTCTATTAAATGAAATGGATGAGAGACAATGCCTGTGATGGTAATCTATTTATTCTCGCTAATTCTGAACCGGTTTGATTTCCCCGATTAAGACCAAAAAAGATCAAGACCAAAAATTCGAACTGAGTAACTTACCATGTCGGCTGAAAGTCGACTGGAAGTGGAAAATATACATGGATGTGTGAACTATTTATCTGTTTCTCTTACCTCTCGCAAAAATAACCCGGCCTAACAAAGTAGTCTAATTTGATTATTCGCTGCAACCGGATCAATTTAATATTCCGCACTCTCGAGATTAATATTCCACGTTCATTAATTTTGCACATCTGCCAGCTCTTGCCATTTTGTTCAATTTTGGTTGCAGGTAACTTTCTTTCTCTTTTCTACATCAACGCGCCAGGTCAATAAATAAAGATTCTCAATCATTCGAATAATATTTCCGAATAATATCTATAATTGCTTAATTATACCACGGGCAGCTCGAGGCGTCTGAAAATTAGGGGAGCACTTCGCGAGTCCATAGTAAACGAGTTCATGATAAAATTACGCGAGAACGAGCGGAATGCCGCGAGTGGAACGACGTTCGATAAACTGCGAATGTCTTTACGGATTCGTGATTCGTGTTTCCACGATGATCGTAAAACAACGGCCCGGCGCGATAACTGTATCGCGAAACGACCGTCTTCGCGGCATCCGTGGAAAAGCGTTTAACGACCAACGGCCGTTCCGACCGTTAACTCTTGCTCGAACAGAGCGCGGCTTGCACGCCGTTCGTTCTCGGCACGTGCTTCGCCCTCTAATTTAAAAACAAGCTGCCAGGAATTAGACACCAGGATCACGATCACGTCCTTTCTCTCCCTCTTTCACTGTCTCGTCTCGTCTCGTCGTCAAAAAGTTCGTGAACAAAAAAAAAAAAAAAAAAAAAAAAAAAAAAAAAAAAAAAANGCTGGATATTTAACGACGCAAAAAGGACAACTGAGGGGAGAGGCAATCGCGCGGAGAACGCGCGGGCCGCTTTTATTCCGGATCTCCGACGGAGGTAACGATCGCGGAAGTCGCGTTAGCCGTGAATCCATAATCCCGGCCGGCGAGAGGCGCAGCTCGAGCAACGGGGGATAGGGTGGGCAGGAAAGGGAGGAAAGGGAACAGGAAAAAGATAATCAGCCGCATAAAAATGCATCGAACGAACGCGTAAGTGGCCCGATGCTGAATACTTAAGCGCGCGACCGATGGCTGCGAAAGGTGAGGAGGGACGAAGGGCCCGAGTGGCCATAATTTACGGCCAAGTTCGCCGTTATAAGGAGAACGAGCGTGAAAGGAAAAAAAAAAGACGGCGAGATCGATCCTCATAAATCGTGGCAGCCGCGTCAGTAACACGTGTTACGAGGCTCGCGGTGTAACACCCGCCGATTATATAACCCTCGACCTCTCGACCGCAGAACACCGCGTACGGAACAGTCGTTTTCCCCGTACGGTCTCGCGCCACCGTAATCACCGAGAATTCGACCGATCCGAGCCGCTGCGCCGTCGTCGTCGTCGTCCTCGGCCACGATCTTTTTACGCCATTATCCGGCCGATGTTTTATAGGAGCCCCCTTTCCTCCCCGCGTTTGCAGTGCGTGCTTCACGTTCGTTCTATTATCTTCAGCTGGAAGATACGAAAACGTACGAAACGCTCTGCGCGAATCGATAACGCGCGCGTAAACCCGTTTTGCCAAGATCGTTTCGCTGCCGTTTGGGCACGTCTTCACGAGCGTGTATAGAAGAAGATTTTCCAGATGAGTCAAGCCTCATTGAGGCGCTAGTGAGATGTATATACTATTGTTTCTCGAAACGACGTGGATACTCGCTGCCCTCGGGCAGTCTATGATATATATTACTGTTTCTTGAATTTAAATTTTTTTAAAATTCTCTTTAGAGTACGTGTGAATATGTGTTTCTAACAGTGTCAAATTGAAAAAAAACTTAATTATTCAAATCGGTCGAATAAACAAATCTTTATTCTATTTAGTGTATATTGTGAGTATATAAATATAATTGTATATAATATATCTTATTTACTTTTTGTACTATAAGTATATTGTGTCACTTTTGGTAACGACTCATAGAAACTAAAGAATTTTTTTTTTTTTTTTAAAGGAATATATCACAACTTGTAAGCATGATTATTTAGGATGGTGATAGATACATAGATGAAATGGAGGATGCAACAACTTATTATTATTATTATTAAACGAAATGTTTCATGACAGGGAGTACATACTGGAACATGCATACATTTATCCAAATTTATCCAAATTTATTCGAGCAGGCGTAAAAGTCAAATCCTCAAGGGAAAGGAACGATCGGATCACTTCGTGAGATTTTCACTTAACCGGGCGATGACGACGAAGGAACGTGGCACGCTTGAGCGTTAATCGCGCGCTTAACGAATCACGTAACGCAACGTGACCGGCCAGCAAGCTAGTCAGCCCGGTAATTGTCGTAAACTCGAAGGTGCATTGTTGCGCGAAATAACGCGCGAGGAACTTTGAACTTTGGGTAGCCAGTGAATTCTAGGTGGACTAGGTTCTACATAGAGTTCACCTAAGCTCCGAAAGTCCCGAAATGTACATTGGGGAAGAGGCGAAAAGCGACAACGGCTCGACTTGGTATAGCTCGTCTCTCTTTTTTAGACTCGCCGAAATTGAAATCGGAGAGAGAGAGAGAGAGAGAGAGAGAGAATGAGTACTTTCTCTCTTTCTTGAGGAATATTTCGATTCAGGGAGGAATATCGTGGCGAGATTTCGAGACGCGTCCCAGCGAACCGACATTTGTTCTCCGGATTCCCGGCAATCTACCCTTGTCTCTCCGCGGAATAGAGGAAGAACGAACAGACGAAAGGGCGGACGGAGGGGAAGGTCGCGAAGAGCCACTCGCGCGTTGCGCACGCACCGCCGAAAATTCGGCCCTGGCGCGCATCCACATCCGCTGCGACGAGACGAAGCGACGAGAAGGAAAAAGCACGTGGAAAGCAAAGAAGGAAGATGAACGCGGAGGAAGATAAATGAACGAAGAATAACGGAGCGAGAGAGCGACTCGGATAAACGCTAGATAATCTAACTCTTTGCGCTCGACTATCTCGTCTAAACTTACAGATAGTCCGCGTGCATCGTCTGCGACTGGTCGTACGCGTAGACGAAATACAAATCGATACTTGTCCGCGCTTCTAGATATTTCGTTCCCTGTCTGTAGTTGTCTAGTCAAAGAACGAGGCACATACGAAATCGGAGTAGATACTCTATGTGAAAGAAACGAAATTACTCTCGAAGACGGAGACTGTAAAATTCGCGTTAAACGAAGCTCTTCATCGTTCTTTTCCTTTTTTTTTTTTTTTTTTAGGGAAAGTTTACANAAAAATATTTCTCCAGCACAGAGGCTGGAGAAATATAATCGATAAAATTCGTATGCCGAATACGCCGTTTAAAACTGGACTACTTCCAGCGGCGTGGCATTTTATTCGAAGCGAGTTTTTACAGCGAAATTTCATAAATAACTCGCCGACAGGCGGTGGAAAACGAATTCCCCGACAGCTAGAGAGAGGATAGAGACAGATCGGTAGATAAAGGAAAGACAAAAGGCTAAATTCCGGCAGATTTGCACGGCAATTGCATACCGTGCATGATTAGATCGGGCTGCTCCGAAGATTGCGGCGGATCTCCCGGGAGAGGGGCGATTATAGAAAGGAACGAGTCTTTAGCGAATTTTACAGATTCTCGTCCCGGTAACGGTGGACGAGGTTGCAGCCTCGATATGTCGGCTGCACTACACGAACGACGTTTTGATTAGCCTGGAGCCCTGGGTACTTGGCATCGATCGGGACTCCTGTATACTTGGCAAGAGTCCTAGAAAGCGAGGTTGCGACAGGTGAAGCTCGACTGCCGCATCTCCCTATACATACCTACGAGAGACCCTCTCTCCTCTCCTTTTTTCCTTTTCTTTTTTCTTTTTCTTTGCATCGTCTCTACCCGATGGGTCGATTCGCCCGCGTCGCCGTCGAAAGCTCTCTCTTTCTCTTCCCGGGGGAGAAAGAAAACGCACGACCCGCGATGACTCGGCTATTCGAGCCGCGTCTCCGTCGAATTCAATCTTTTAAACGAATCTCCGGCAGAGGAGAGACAGTGAGAGAGAGAGAGAGAGAGAGAGAAAGGGAAAGACAGGGATGCATTATGGATATCGAGCGAGTCTACGTCGATGCAACCTACGTTGGATTTCCGTAGAAGCGAGGAGGGAGGACGAACCGCGCGCGCGATCGATGGTGAAAATATTTCCAGCTATCCACAAAGGATAAATATTTGACGACGTCGACGCGTTATCCGGCGGAATCGTTCCGAGGCGAAGATGGACGACCGACGTCGTAGAAATTTCCCAACTCCCTCGCCTCGAAGACAGTGGTCCCTCTCTCTCTCTCTCTCTCGTGTGCGCGAGAAGCAGCCTC
>NIPQ01032558.1:0-12089 GCA_002806875.1 Lepidotrigona ventralis hoosana
GCCAGATATTTCTAATTTTCTTGCCGGTCATTGGCGAGCAAGGAGGACTGGTTTCGCGCGTGCACGTGCGGCTCGTTGCTTCTACCCTCCCCGAAGAATCTCCCCATCGTGATACCTACTTGCTCATTATCCTCTCGCTCTCTTTCATGGCCAAATATGAATGACACGTACCGAAGACTCGTTCGAGCACGACCGAAATTGTATCGAGTGTATTTTTGTTGGAGAGCAGTGACACTCGTCGTTTTCAGAATGTTTAATCCTCTCGCTCTCTTTCATGGCCAAATATGAATGACACGTACCGAAGACTCGTTCGAGCACGACCGAAATTGTATCGAGTGTATTTTTGTTGGAGAGCAGTGACACTCGTCGTTTTCAGAATGTTTTAGTCCAAAAACATGGTCGAAGCACGTCTTTTTATATGTGCAACCAAAATTGGAATAATCGAACAAGGATTTTATTATTTGAGTAATTTTAGTCATGAATAATCATACCTTTTTTTTTTAATTTAGTGTTGCAATAATTTCAAGGACCAACGAAATAGTTTTTATTTTAGACGGTTGGCATATTTGTTGCCCCATTCTCAGTTGATAGAAAAATTTATCCAAGTCTAAAGAAAAAAATATTCGACACTTCATGATTATTTCTTATATTTGCGAACAGATGAAGCACGCAAAAAAAAACAAGAATAAAAATTTTAGACAAACATATATATATACTCCTCATATTGCCACTATCTGACTAGATATTGATGAACTGGAATGATGAAAATTTTCATGTTCTTTTGATTAGTATAAATATATTTTTCTAATCAATGTGTGTCGTTTCACAATGAAGGTTACAATATGTTACACTGAACTGATAAAGAAAAATGTCCGGTTCAAATGAAGATTTAAAAGGTTGAACACCCATACCTTTAGGAGGATTATTACTGACTCAGGGTTAGCCAATATCGTCTGGTCTGATTGGTCATCCAACATTTCGACGAAAGTTCAGGTAGTTTAGCGTCTCTGGTTCTCCATGACGAAGAGAGAGAGTGACAGTCACAGACTATAATCGATCGGCCACGCGTTAAAGTTAAAGAGCCAGTGTTCCTCGAGTTCTTCGGCGCGCTAATTACTCGACTGTCCTCGACAGACTGCGGCTCGAAAATCGACAGAGAGAGAGAGAGAGAGAGAGAGAGAGAGAGAGAGAGATAGAGAGAAAGTGGAAAGTTCGCTGCCTTGACAGGAACAGGTGTCGGCTGCAACACAACCGGACCTCTTCTCTTCCTGTGCTCGTGTTAATAAGATGGATCGACAACCTCCTGTCTTCGTTAGCCAGCCAGGAGAAAGACGCGCGCGCTCTCGCCCTGGAAAAGTGTCGCAACCGGTAACAAAAAGTTGAGCAAGCGGATGACGTTCGTCCGTGTTTTCGTATTCCACGCGTGATGCGTGCCGGTCATCGCGGGTCGAGATTGCACGTATTGGTCCAACCGGTCTTGGCTCGACCCTCTCAAGAGTTCTCTTTATCTCGGCTCGATCTCGTTTTCGTCGCTTGTAATCCACGCTTGGGAACTGCACGAAGCGCGTTGCTGAGGAATTAGAGTGTGTCTCTTGGTAACGGTACAGTCAGTCGGTGAACATCGAAGAGTAAAACGCGCGAAATCGTAGAGATCTGGGAATGAATACGAATTTCCGTGGCGCGTGAATTTTATCATCGACGAGAGATGACGAGGAGCGCGTATTTTCGCTCACGGGAAAAACGAGAAAACACGGATCGTGTTCCATGAATTTTCGTTTCGGCGAATCCCCGGGACGACTCTCGGGTTTCCCAGAGTGTCACCAGGCCGGCCTCGAGAGCGACCTGGCCGAGTGGTAATCCCGACTCCGGGAAGCGGTATAATTTCGAAACGGACGGGAACGTTCGTTTCTCTTTGCTCGGCAGGCCGGAGGAGGTAACAGAGGGCAAGGAAGTCTCCCGTCCGAACCGGTTCGGATTTTATTTCGTGCGCGTTTGTCTTCCGCTCGGATTACTCTCGCAGCCATAAGCGGAAGATAAGATACGTCCAGGATACCTATGCATGTACGTAAGGACTCGGTGACATATGGCGGGCGAACTACGGATCTTCCCTCTCTCTCTCTCTCTTTCTCTCTATCATCGTGTCTCACTCGATTCCCTGATTTTTCTTCTCTTCTCAACCTGCTGTCTTCGTCAACTATACACTTCCTCGTTTCTCGTCGACCAGCGAACACGTCGGATCTCTCCTTCCATTCGGTCGACGAACTGCTGCTCACGATCGGAAGGAAGTTCACACGGACACGCCGATTCCTTTCAGGAAGGATGCTCCGAGCGGACAGAATTTTGACCAGCGAGCCAGCCAGCCAGCCACTGCACGCTCGATTAACAACCGACAGATTTAATCGATGAGATTCCCCGCTCGCTGCGAGTTCCGCGCGTTTCGTGTTTCCTGCGCTCGATCGAGCGGTTGCTCCTTCCGGAAGATCGGCCGGTTTCCTTGTGTGACAAAAATTGCTCGAAGACAAAAAAAAAAAAAAAGAAAGGAAAAGAGAACACAGATGGGTGTGCGATTTGGAAACGAAGAAAATGCGACCTCTCGGAGGAGAAATAGATAATGTTGAAAGGCGACGTGAACAGTGAGAAGTAACGCGTTATCGAAAAGCAAGCGTGTAGACGAGGTAAAATTCTAGTTTTGAAATTGATCCTCGAGCACGGGACTGTGACCGATCGTTTACCGCGACGAGGTAAAAATCGAGGGTTCGTCGTAATGCGATAATGACATTATCAGGTTCGACGTTGACCGTTGCCGGGGAATCGTAGCTCGGGGCAACCTGCAATTTGTCCGAGTGTATCTGCGATCGAGAGGCACGGATCGGTAGCACGGGGCGGCGAACAGGCGGAGAAAGTATCTCGGAAGCAAGATGTCGGAGATAAAGGAGGTGAGAGCGGCAGAGTGCCTTCTTCTCGATTCCGATTTTCCTTTGTCCCACGGTCACCGATGACGATGACGATGACGACGACGATGACGAGGCGCGTCCGGGCAGAAAAATTTTAATGGGATCCTCAAAGGCGTCTCTGTCGTCCACGAGGAGACGCTCAAACGACGCGATATAGCTGCGAGCGATCTCGACCGTATCGCGGGACTTGCACGCGACCGGTTAACCCACAATCACGGTGAAAACGCGTTCCACTTTGCTTCTTCCCTTCTTTCTTTCTTTTCTCGAAAAAATCCCGATGGTATCTGCACCGTGTTTGTACACAGAGCGCGGAGCAGGCAAATAACCACGAGACACGATGTATTCTTGCGTCGCTCTTCCGCAACGATAAACCACGAGAAATTGGGTTTCGAGCGCGGTAGTTAGCGGAAATTTATGCGTCCTGTGTCGCGTCGTGCGAGTAGAAGAGTATCGCCCGAACAAGGCTGTCCTCCGCTCGTCTTTCATCCCCCCCCCCCGCCGGCAAAAGTTGCAATTTGCGGAATGTAATAAACACGGGTTGCACGCTTTACGAACGTTGCGAGTTGTGTGCAATTTTTTTTCATACGCGCAGGCACGAAAAAAAAACGCACTCTCGTGAAACGATAATGTTTCCCTGGCGGATTTTTTCACGTTTCCAGGCTTTCGAGTAGACACAAAAACAAAAAGCAAAAAAAAAACGAAGCGTGTTGAAAACAGTTGCTTTCGAAATTAATATGTTCTCGTTCAGCGAGAGAGTGGGAAACTCCTCCAGATCCACTCGACGACAAACTTTTCGTGGAATATCAATTCCATGGGGATTCGTTGCTCGAGAAGAAAAATTCGAGGATCCCGGCGATGCGAGGCGATGCGAGGCAATGCGAGGCGAGAAGACCGCGTTTGCCACGCGAGCCTAATTCCCGGGCGAATTACAATAGTAACGGTGGCTGGTAATTGGAATTCCGGCATGGACGTTTCCACGCGGCAAAAATAATATTTCTTTCCGGCGGTGTTGTAATTCGTTAGAACCAGCCATAGCGTAGGGGCGCGGCGTTATCTTCGTTTGCACGGAGGCAGCCGCGTAAAAAAGGAATTAGTAGAATCCGCGGAGAGGTTCTAGTTTTGAGAGCAGTCGTGCAGGTCAGAAAATAGAAAGAATAAACCAAACAGGGGAAGGACGGAGTAACCAAGTGCGAAGATTACGAGAGAGAGAGAGAGAGAGAGAGAGAGAGAGCAAAAAGTCGTAGCTTTTATTGGCCTTTGTTCGGAATTGGAACGCGATGCCACGGCACGATGCGTCCACACCGGACGAGATAATCGCTTAATTACTCTCGTTTCTACTGGCACGCGCGAGTCGTTCGCTGGCCTGGAACTACAGCGACTAAACGAGAATTGGAATTTGGAAGTCGAGTAAAAATCGTTTGAATCCTTTCTCGAAACGAGAGGAAACGACGAAGCGTTTCGGCAGCACCTTTGATAATTCGAGTCGTTGCGTGAGTCGCGATAATAGACACACCCAGCAGATGGAGCGTGGGCCACGCAACGCAACGCAACGACGAGGAACGGTTCTTTCTGTTTCCGCAACGTAGTCGAGCGGCTGGTAATCACCGGTTTCGCGTGTTAATGTCTTTATGTAGAAGGGGGATAAGTGGGCTGTGCCAGCACGTGGCACCGGTTTTCCGAAAATAAGACGTTTCCCTAACCGTGGTAGAGTGGTAGAGTGTCCGAGGGAGCGTTACGCCGCGCCTTTATTAGAACAGATCGGAGAGCGGGCGATTGAGAATGCCCCTTTGCCCCTCCTGTTACGAATCGCGTAATTACACGCTCCGTTTCTACACTCCTCTCCCCTGTCGTACGGTTGATCGCGCTCTACCGGCCACACGGTCAATTAATAACCGGTGTCTATCGCACGATATACACGACGATCGATCCTCCTACGTGAATTCAACACGCCTTTGTTGTTGTTCGCGGAAGAACGTTGCTTGCGAGACCACGGACTCGACGGTTCGGCTTCGGTGAAAGAAATCAGCAATTCACGCGTCGAGCAGACTCGATGGTCCGGTAATTGACGCGACGTTGAAACACGACGACCAAGCCAACGTATGTATATATTATGTGTACACAGTAGCACTGGGCAACGAGTGCTCGAGAGTACCGCGGGCAGTAATATCAGAGGGGAACGTTGGTTAATTCAGCGCAGTCTGCGGGCGGTTCGCAGGCCACGCTCGGCGGGAGCGTGCGAGAGTTGGGCACACGGTAAACACGAGCGTGTACGGTAGCGTGTGTACGGTTGTCGCGTGGCTTCGGGCCACGTCTATCTTTCAGTCAGTGACCCCCGCGAAACTCGAGCCAACTCGCTGTTTCTTCGACCTCTTCGAGGTGAGCCGATAGACGATAGCCAGCGATCGTGTCCTCCACGACATTTCGTTTCGCGAGCAAAACCATCACGCGTCGCTCGAAAGTTTCGAGACACGAGACGTGACGTGGCGAGCCAGAGGAATCTTTTCTTCCGGACGAGAACGTTCGTTTCGTTTGGCGTTCATCGATTGGAAACCGAGCAAACGGTCGGAGGATGCCGACTTTGCTCGTCAAAGGAGAGACGAGAACCGTGGCATTGCACGAAGCAGCGCGAAAAACAAACGAGCTCGGGGAGAGATCCGGTCTTTGCCAATGAGGGATCCTTTCACGGTCGACGGGACGCGAAGCGAAATTTAAAGATGCTCACGCGCGCCAGAGCTTTGTCTCGAGAGGTTTTCTTCGCGAGTCGACGCGCCTCGCAGATAGACTCGCTCCGCGGGAATAACAATCGCGGAAAAGTTCGCTCGGGCGTAATCGGGGACGAGCAATTAATCGAGTCGTTCCTCTCGCGACGTTCGCTCGGTGCCTCGGGAATTTCGAGCGGCTAGAGCGAAGAACGCTCGATCGGGTCCCCCGGGAAACAAATGATCGTTCGATAGACTCAAGTTCCGACCGAAAAAAGCCTCTTATCGGGGGAGGGAAAGATGGAACTCGTTCGCACCTCGGTGAATAATTCGGCCGGTCTAAAAACAGCACCCATCATCTGAAAGTACCAGAGAGATCGGCCAGAAAACGACGAGAATCTCGCGGTTTTTTACTCTAATTGTTGCGAATTACTCTCGAGTACTTCGGCTTCTCTCTATTCCAAAGTGTATTTAATTTTACAGCAATAGATTGTGAACTAATCTCGCCTAACTGAGAGTGATTTTTATTCATAAATGAGACTACTTTACTTCGCGTTCGATAAATGTTGAAATTCTGTACATTGTGCAATTCTTAACGGTGAATTCTTCTTCGGAGAAAGCTACACAGATTCTTCGTGTGATGAAATTTTTAACGATTTTCCTTCGTGATGGAAACTACGAAGAGTCTGAAATGTGCGATCGCCCGCGAGCCTGTTTTTGTTAGAATGGTCTAACTGGCGGTCCGCTATCCCCTCCGCTACATCGGTCTCCCCACTACATCGAAATTTCCTCGCAGTCTATTGATTTCCCTATCTTCTCTAAGCAAGTGAAGCCTAACTTAAACCAAGCATGCCAACTGATCTAGCAAACATTCAAAAAAATGTTAAAAATCAGACTAGATGATTCAGAGCGAATGTTTAATATTGTTGCGCTAACACTAATAGGTAAGTCTGAAACCTTCCCCATTGTTTCCAGTTTGATCCGAGAAAAAGTTTCGAGAAAATCGAGAATTTTGCACCACGGTATCTGATTCTTTTTTTCACCGATTAAATCAAGATATTATTCTTTCGTTGCCGGGGCAAGTAACGTTCGCGACTAAATTTCGTTATAAATAACGACATTTTCGTCTCTTTGAATTCGAGAAACTCACCCTGTTTCAATCTCCCGTCTAATTACGTCGCTCCCGATTCTTTCTCTCTAGATAAGATTGCGCTCCGAATTGCTTTCTTTCTCGAGTGTCGATCGAGTGCTTGGCCGGGTAAAGCATATCTAACAACGAATTCGCAGGTCCCTCACAAATCCGAGATTGCGTGACAACGAATTACCAGGTACTCGAGATTGCTTCGTCGTGTTTTCAAAGGAAACCTCCATGTACGTACGTAGGTACGCGATCACGCAGCCGACGCCTACGGTTGTTTGAAATTCCGCGGAGATATCGGTGTTACGCCGTAGTAATAACCCGACGAGGACGCGTCGCGGGCGTGCTTGAACGCGTGGGTCGGTTTGCTACGTGGACTGGCAATTCGTGACGCGAGTGCCCGGATTAATCGCGCTCTATGGCCCGGTGTAAGATTTCGTCTGGAAAGTTTACGAGGTAAATGGACCCGAAACCGTAACGATACGTGAATCGTCTGCAGGGATGATTTATCCGCCAAGATAGTCTGTATTGTAGACACAATGTTCGCCGTTCTTGATAAGAATTTGAGAAAATTTTCAAAGTTTTAATACAGGTCTAGCCTCTTGACCATTTTTGCCGAACCGATCAATTTGCTACAAAGTGTAAGTTCACGTGCAAGCAATCCTTAGTTTCGGGTTTGCTTACAACGGCCTCAAAGATTTGCTTTGGAAATGAGAGGTTTTGTTCTTGAAACAATATATTTGTACCTTGTTAATATTGGACCTACCAAAGTGGTATCAAAATGAGCAATTTATAATTTTCGTTAAACATTCTACAGACGTGAAAACAATGTATTTTAAAAAGCTCAATTTTTTTGTCTTTAAAGGAAATTTCATGCTTTAATCACCGGTAGTTCTAGTGTCGATTAGTTTCACATATAATTAAGCATTGAAAGAAATATTTAAAAACAATTGTATTACTAACAATAGTAATAATAATTTCCGTAATAAACTTTTAACAATAGTATACTGTGTGACGTGTTTTGAAACAGCAACTCATGCATAAACCTACATCGCAAATTTTTTATATGGAGCACAAAGAAGATGTGGATGTCCAATGTAGTGGAGAGATCGATGAAGTGGAGGGGGGGTAGCGCTAGCGATCAGAAAAGTAGGGGAAAGGCTTGCGAGGCGCCAGTTAGCCCGCTCTGATTTAGATAATAATTCTTCACTTTGTTTTGGCAATTTGGACGCAAAAACGCCACGTGTCGAGGACTTGCAAGCACCCATTGAATCATTGAAACATATATTGTTGACCATTCGCGTGTGTCAAAATGATTGCAAGCCTGTTTTTTTGATATCAAGTCACCTTGAATCTTCTAGAAGCTTTGCCAGGTGAATGTAATTGACCAGAACGAACTAGTCAGGTCGTATATAAAACAGGCCAAGCGAGTATTCAAACAGTTTCCATCGTTGATAATTAAAGTATAGTTTTACGTCGTTAATAATTGAGAAGAGTTTTGCATCGTGTCGCGTACTCGTGACTGTACTATTCGTCGAGTTTGACTTGTTGGGTGTTCGGAAATGAAAATTTAATAACAGTGGACTATATACTAGACTACGTATACTAGTAGTTGAATACTAGTCTAATCGTGATACGATGTATTTCACTTTATTGACGAGGCTACTTTCGTAGGCAACGACAGAGATTTAATTCGTGGTTCACTTTGATGAAAAGTTTTCGCGATTTTATCTCGTCGGTTAATTGCAAACTGAGATTCTAACGCGTCTGTTTTGTACAAACTAGTTAGTTCGTCCCAGCCAATCAAATTTTCTTAAACAATATTTTCGAGAACATTGAAGAATAGTGTCTTTGATAATGTTGGAAAACAAGCTCCCGTGTTAGTCTTTCGAGTCCTTGATCTGGTAAACATATTTTCAAAAGAAAATTGTCAAAGGAACGTCCAAAAGAAATACGGACTCAGGGCTCAAGAATGTTTAACATCGTTCAACAAGTAGAGTTTTACATTTTGAAACTTAATAAAGGGCAAGATCTTGTACGAAACATTTGACCTGTATTTTTTTTTTCTTTTATTGGCAATCATCAAATTGCCAAATATCTCAGAAATTACTGAAGACACCGTTTTCTGTGTAAATTGATGAAATTAGTGTTTTTTAACGACGAATTCAATATAATTTCTTCGAATTATAGTTTACAGAAACTATATATTCAAACACAAGTTACGGATAGAAACGGCATCTTGATTTCTGCACCACCAATAAGAAATTCATTATTTTCAAATATTTCTCGCTGGTCGCGCAAAGCGAGAGAGGGTGTACAGTAGAATTGCGAGTCCGAACGGTACGTGGTTGTAACAAGAGAAATCGTCGCGGTCGGTGCACCGACGACGAACAACGAACAACGAGCGACGATCGTCGGTTGGCGGAAAAATTTGATTAAAGTCAAGGAGGCGGTCTCCTCGTCGCTCGTCGCTTGATATTTTCACGGACGACAACGTCGAGCAAAGACGGTCGGGCGAGGAGCAGGCCGTCCGCCAGTTGCAAGGCAAACTGAAACTCCGCCGGAGATCCCGCTGGCCCGTAGTCCTGTCTCGCTTACTTATGTATGAAAGCTACGTGAGTTCCTTCGAGCCCCACCTCCCCGCCGCGTTGAGCAAACTTGTACGTTATTCATACGCCGCGGATGAACGATGAGTATCCGTCGGCCGCGTCCATTTCCGCGACTCGTCCATCGGGAGAAGATCGTCGGAAGAACTTTGCGGGAACTGGACGCGGTATTCGAGAGAAGACCGAGAGAGAGAGAGAGCACACTTGAAGCTTCGCGAGTCACTCCGTTGAAAAATGGAGTTTCCAGCCGGCAGAGAAACGACCTTGGCACTCGCAGCGACTCGAAAGTTTGAAGACGCGAGCACGCGACGAATTGAAACGTTCCGATCCGCGGACACGCTCGGCGAGGTGAGGCGAGGCGCTTCGAGGTCGACGTGCTCGGCATTTCGGGGGCGAGACTTCGAGACTCGAGACGTACGTGGTTCGACGAATTAACGAGAGCAAACAAACCAACCGGTCGGTCGGCGGAGTAAGCCGGATCGATGAGGGTTACCGGATCGGCGAGGAAAGTCGAGTCCGCGAGAAAAGCAGACAGAAGGTTTCTCTTACATTGTCCGGTGCTGACGCGGAGTAGGAAGAGAAAGTGCCATTCTGGGTGAGGAGGGGCCGTGTGCGCGCACGGTTAGCCGCAAAAGTGCATTAGCGCCGGCTGTCTGGCCAGGTTCACCCGGGGGTCTCTCGTTCGCGATAACGTTTCCGAACGAGCCGGCGAATTTACGGAAAATCTGCCGCGCCCGTGTGGCCGGACACTTTGCAGGCTACAACGAACGAAACAAACTTGTCCGTTCCACTTGCAGCGAGACGACTCGCAACGCCTGTTACGTACCTGTTACATACTTTGGAGATGAACTGGCGATTCTCGATTCTCGCTGCGTCGAACGTCGAATTTCAGAATCGGTAGGATATCTCGGGTGACTGGAACGTGGCGAGACCGCGGGAAGAATAATCGGTCTAGACACCGGGCAGGAAGCAGAGACGGTGGTGTCTGCGCGAGGGAAGACAACGAAGGCAGAAGCCAAATGTCTGCCGCGTTGTACACCGGGGGATGCTGGAATCGAACGAAGGAACGAGGAAGATGGAGCAAGTCGCAGCCTTCCAAACTGTAGCTAGGGAAGAAGACGAGAACGAGAAGGAGGAGGAGGAGGAGGAAGAAGAAGAAGAAGAAGAAGAAGAAGAAGAGGAAGAAGAAAAGAAACAACGGCGGATAAGCAGAGAGCAACGTTACTGCCGGACAGAGTGAATTATGGGACAATTAGTTCCGGCAGATATATAAGCCTCAGACAGAGAGCAGGCCGCTCCGTCTTCTTCCCTCTTTCGTTGCTCGACGATTCCGCTGGAGCTGGTACGCGCACCGAGGCGAGAGGGTAGGTTTCTGGTCTTAAGGGACGCAGAGGGCACAGCCAGGGAGCTTTCGGTCGGTGTCCACGCGCACAGAAAGCTAAGAAGAGCGGCTGGACGACTCATTAACCACCGTGCTCCGGCGTTCTTTGTGTCTGGCTGCATTCTCCGCGAGCGACGCAGTTTCCTTGCCCTCGCCGCGCTTTTCCACCTTTTTCCACCTTCTCTTCTTCTGCCTGTCTTCCACGTCTTGTGGATTCCGTTTAAGCCCAAGCTTCCGTTTGAGTGCAAGCTGCCTGCTGCTTTCTTCCCCCCGCGAAAGCAACGCAACGTGTTACAGAGTACACTTTGCCGCGAGTATATCGGCGTACAACGTCGAATTTCAGGCTCGAGCGGACGCGGCGACACAGTTTCCGAGACGTCGAGTCGAATTTCACGGAACGTGATTTTTCGCCGGTAGAATTTTGATTTTTTTCATTTGAGAGAGAGAGAGAGGGAAAATTCGCGAGAACCGCAACGTGGCGTCGTTTCGCGTCGCCGAACCGGCAGACTCGGATTCGGATTCGGATTCGGATTCGTTGCGGTCGAATCTTGCGGTGGCTGGCCGAGAATCAGGTCGTGTAAATATAGGGACTGTCGTTTAACGAGCCGTGCTTCTGCTTCGCAAACGAGCGCCACAGGTTCGAAAGAAAACGATTCGCTTCAGCCGGCATCGGCGAACGCGGCTAAATTTATGCGTCCGACTGTGGCGAGTCAAAGCCGATCGAATGTTTGCCCGCGTGTTTCGGGCTTAATGGAACGCGACTGCTTCCTCACATCTGGAAACGCGTCGCGCCGTTCGCGTTAGGGCGCTTCCATTTGCAACGTTTACAGCTAAGAGAATAGATTGAAGGATCGATATCGAGGGATTTTAATCGAGCCTCGTTCGAGCCATCTGCGCCGCTGTTGCCTGCTCTCGTAATCGATCGGAGAAACCGATGCCGCGTTTTCATACATGACTCTGACTGATCTGGCGGGATCACAGCTTCCGCCTGGCTGCAACGAGAGAAGAAAAAAAGAGCGACTCTGCCATAGCTCGTTAATAGGCCGCACCTTCGGCTTCGGGGTGGCTCCGAGCCTTTCTGATTAATGGCCGTGCTAATCAAATAAACAATCCTACATCTGTCGACCGAATGTGTTAGCAAGATGCGGGTACACGACCCTGGTATCCCTGGCCCTGACTTCTCCCTCGATTCTCGCTGCCAGTCGAAAGAAACGCGAGACCGTTTGTTTTCCGTCGCTCGTCCACCTCGATTCCATTCGTCCTCGTCGGACGAGTGGAATCGTGGGGAAAGGAGCAGGGAGGGGGGGGGAA
>NIPQ01032572.1:0-12054 GCA_002806875.1 Lepidotrigona ventralis hoosana
CCTCCATCAACAATTATGATAAATCTTCTATCAGCTAGTCTTTGTTTAACTTTGTGTGGAAAGTCGCCACATGCATAAGGTCTTCTTAGTAACCAATAACATTCTTGGTAACGGTTATCAGTCCTAACCTAAAATATCAAGGCAGATGCTTTTGCAAATTATTTTGCAGGTAGAAGCTAGAAGAAACTATCTTATGTAATTGTCACTATTTTCTCTTCCATCGGTGTTTGTTAAACAAGAAAAAGCGTGCGTAATAGTTTGTAACTTAACCTAACCTAAACTCTAATTAACTATTTTCATATGACGTAGCTCTGTGACCATTTCAAGTCACGATGAATTATAACGGTAGAGTTATGTTTGCGATAATTATTTGTTTTTTAGTTTAAAATAGGAATACAAAATCGTATAAAAATAAAAGAGCAATTTCCAAAGAACAGTTTTTTATTAGATGTCCAATTGTATTTATTGGACAAATATTATTGACAGTACATGAATGAATTTAGTGGTAAATCATCATTAGACGAAGATGCAAGAACCGGTTCCAAAAATAAAACACTCGAAATTACAAATTGTATTATAGAATTCCACACTTAAGCTTTTATACACACAAAAAGTGCAAACATTGTAAGCCGTTGTTTCTTCAAAGTTACGAGACATTTTTTTTGTAATAAAATCGTCGAAACGGCTGAATTGATTAGTGTATATTTACAGGTTGATATTTGTTGATTGCATAAATTTTCTTCTGGTTACGAAGAAAATTCGTCTTCTAGACGATTAACTCGGCTCGTATATTGGATCTAGCCAGGTTTGTTTTTGGTTCTTTTACCGTATAATTTGTCGTAAGCTTGTTTATCGGTCACTTTACGGGATAAGTAATATCGTAAACTTGCTTTTAACATCCGCATCCGGTGTACTCGGCATCGATGAACCGGCTACGACGCATTCGCTCATTTATGCCGCTATTCGTACATTCTTTCGTCGCTGTTACGACTCCCCCGAGATTACTTTAGTCATGGTTCCTGGAAGATCGCTCCGCGCGCGTCGTATACTGAATCTCGGGACGACTAAAGTGTCCATTTTTGCGCAACGATGGGCTTCCACACCTGCCAGTATTGTTTGATGCGCTCGTGGAGGAGAGAGAAGATTCACGCCCGTGGACGACGTCATCAATGGTGGATTTATGCATTCCTTAGATTAGGTTGCTTCATAAGACTCGGTGACTCACGATTTGCACTTAGATGACTCGTGTCATTCTCTCTCTCTCTGGTCTTTATTATTATACGCTATCTTTCCGTGTCATCGCGGCTCGTAACTGTTATTAACTTGACTCGTAAAATGGAAATCGCGTTCGCCAAACGAGCGTAATCGATACTCACGCTCGTATCAGCCGGGATCCAATTCATCAGCGAGCAGAAGTAGAAATCGCCGAGGTTGGCGGGAAAAATCGCGAACTGTGTCGTGTGCAACTCGGACAGCGAACAGGACCCAACGATTCGCGATCACTCGAAGGCAAAAATTCGAACGACCGACTTCCAGGTAATGCTAATTATAGATTTGTCCAGGTCAGCTATAAAACTCGTAGCTATTCTCGAGTTGAACTGTTCACGAGAAGTGACTCTTTGCTCGCTCCGCACTCACATTTAACAGCCTGCGAATTAAATTACCATTTGGATGAATCTGGTTCTTTCACTTCTACCGTCAGTTTATTTCATCGTTTACAGAGCTGAACGTGCTAAAATTCATTCGATCATGAATACATTACATATTGTTAATTGGAATTATAAAATTCTAGAGCTAAAAATTCCAAGTTCTTGTTTGATCAGCAGACGACGCTCGGCCAGCTGGCCTGCTCGTAGTTCCTGTATTTCGCGCATACGTCGATGGAGCTGGAGTGAAACGGCAGCTGGACGATATTGATGTCGTAATCCGTGTTGACCAGCACCGCATTGACCGTAGGTATGTGCAGCTTATTAGCGAGATCGTCTTCTTGAAATTCCCCGGTTATCGGGTTCATTTGCGAGCAACGGGTTTTCGCCAGCACGCACGCCGTGGTATTCACGTACAATTGGGCCAGTTTGACGTCCGTGGTGTTGAAATTGGGGAACGTTCGTACAGCCTCGCCGACGCATTCCCTGAGCTGCGTAAAATGATTGATCGTTAAACGGTCTTGTCCGAGATCGACTTCGCCTTTCAATCTCGCCAAGGAATTCTTGAGCGAGTTCGAAGTTCTCTTAGTGGAGAAATTGAAGCGAATTGGTGCGGGTCTTTGAAGTCGAGGGAGCAATTTTAGAGAGCAAAAGCATAGATCGCACTGTTGCAGTATATGTACATATATACAGGAGTGGGTGCTATGTACTTACTATAATAGATTTCGTTGTGCAGACGTTTTTCGAAAGATAGCATAGTATGTACAGAATTTTTTTACACCGGTCTGTATGTACAGTTTGGTTGCTGTTTTAAGTAGCAAATTTGTGTCTCGGATCGATGGGTTCCGCTCCTGGCCGTACGGTATTCGACTCCGTGTTCCGTTCTCGTACGACGCAAACAGCTCTTGATAGTTTCTTGTGTAGCTTTAAATGAAAGAATGGCACTTGTCCGGAGGTGTACCCGAAGCTGGACATCGTCCTCCGCTTGATTCGCGCATCCTGTGAATTTTGCTTTTCCTTCATTTTTATGTACAATTTTTTATGTGTAGACGAATTAACAGCCTTTGCGAGTAAATTATTTGTAATTTATGAGACGAATGTAGTCGAACAGTCTCGTTGCCCACTGTACAAAAGCATGCAAGAGGAGTTCAACCATTTCAGTGCCATTTTGTGTCAAACGGTGTCATAGCGTTTGGTCGCGATGTTCAATTTGCAATGGGCATCGTTGGTAGTATTGAAGCTTCCTCTTCTAATTACTTTCTTTTCAATTACCACTAGAACTACCAAAGTGACCAATTTATAATCTTCGTGAGAAATTTTACAGACGTAAAATAATGATTTTTAAAAATTTAAATGACTTTTCGAAAAATGTGTAAACGAAAACTCTCCCATTTTTTTTTTTTTACTTTGACATTTTTAATGGAAACTTTATGCTTTAGTCGCCGGTTGTTCTAGCGTTCTAACCCGAATATTATTTGCATAAATAGGCAGTTTTTATTTTATTGCGTTGCTTGGCATTTTTCACAGTTATGTCAAGAAATAGCCCTAAATGGCACTGAAATGGTTAAAACGTTTCGAAGGGTGGCAAATTGAACAATATACTCACTAAATTGTCCTTGTTCACTTGCCGAACACATTCGAGGAACGTGCAGTACACCCTCGTAGGATTTGTTCTTGAATTCGTCATACTGGTGGCGTTCTGTAACACAGATATACACGATCACTTTTACTAAACAGTCGGAGCTGATTGCGAGTGATCGGTCGAGACGAAACAAAGAATTTCCCGTTCGAGAGCTTACTCTCAGGTACTGTTGACAATGGCCGTAATCGGTATTGTTGAGATAAATATCGGCGCAATTAGACAAAGCCACCAACAAAGGATAGCCAACGGTTTGACTGGACGCCCTGAAGAAACATCCGTAACACGCATCTCGACGTACCGTATCCGATCCTTGGGACTCGTTGCACAGTTGGTTCAACAATTCCGGAATCCTCACTCTGCAACCGATAGTTATCGTACATATATATAAGAAATTAGTCCACATACGCGTACGTAAATCGATCAATGAGAGGAAACGTACTGTGTCACGCCCGTTAAAGATCCTATAAATTTGGACAAGCTCTCTTTCACCAACGGCTCCACCAGGTTGACGCTAAAAACTGCGAGCAATATTAAAACAGGAGATACACGTAGTTTCACCATCGTTGCGCGACACTCGTTGGCCATTTGAATGGTAACTCGTTTGTACCAACTGCTTTATACCATAGATAGATCCGATAACAGGTGGCAGAAACGTGCAACTTCCGGCGAATCGGAAGTCCCGGGATCTTTATTTTTTTTTTTTTTAGAGGAAATACTGTTTCAACAGTTTACAATGCTCGCATTGTTTCGTACGTTAGTGTTACAATAATTTTGGCGTTGTTACAATTTTACTTGAGTACAGGATTTCCTGTATTTAAATAACATTTAAATGTACCTGGTTTTCTATTGAAGATTAATCGTATGATCAAAATTACGATAGAAGGGCGTATCTATACTGATTGTAACCAGTAAAGTGGTCTTCGTCTGACTATTGACGGTGCGATCTACTGCAAGTCTACTGTCTTGACCAGAATCACTTGCCACGAATTTCATCTTCAAGCACAATTCAAACTTATAAATTCCCTTATGGTGTTTGCCTTTTCGTGTCCTAGTCTTGCTCTTGCCGTGGGAATAATGAAAAATAAAGAAATTTCTTAATATATTACATAATAAAATATTACGATATTACGATACAAATATTTTTCGATATAGTTTCGCGAAGATCGAATTACATTCGGCATTCCAAGTCAGAAAATTTTGTAAAAATTGTTACGAAGAAAGTAGAATACTGCTGGGAAGAAATATTAGTAAAAAACGTGAGAAAATTACAACAGTCTGTGATAGAAAGGAAAACCTAACCTAACCTAACCTAAACCTAACCTAAACCACATGATACACAGACAGTCTGATAGAAAGGAAAACCTAACCTAACCTAAACCACATCTTTGGCGAAACTGTTTTAACAAAACCTATTAAAATTACTATTGCATTGTTATACTGTATACTATTTATATAACAAACATCAATAAAATTCTTAAAGGTCTTCAATTTTCAATATAACTAAATTTGTTTCGTCGGTTGAAATCGAAGTATTTTTGCCAAATTTTCCCCTTTCACCTTCCATCGAAGTATTTGAGAGTATTTTATGTCTCGCGACGTTTCAACTTTGTAGATTTCTGGCCGAGTCGCGCGAAATCACGCGACTGTGAAAGTGCAACAATTCTCATTACTTCTGTGTGGACGTCAACGACCACGCTATTGAGTGTCGTTGTCCCGTAAAAATGTGAACATTGGAGAGATCTGGGACGATGGAAGCGAGAGATCGGTGACGGGCGACAGTCCGATCGCGGCAACAGCGAAATCGGCCGGTTTTCGCGGATGCGGTCCGTCAGATCCGATCTGTCTGACACCATTATTACATGGCATTATTATATGAGAGACTGACCTCGCGTTCGAAACTGTAGTTGCATTCCAAACATAGAGAGAACTACCTGATATCCAACGAGTTTATTTATTTTCCGTTTTGCTGGCATTTTTCTTACTTGCTCCCGCGAGAGATTCTATTTTCTCTCGCGTGACCAAATGAGATTCACGCACGATGAGACGTACGTACTGACAGACGAACTGATTCAAGTCAAAATTCAAGTACCTTACTTTCTTTTTTTTTTTTTCTTGCTCTTACTTGCCAAGTTACGATAGACCGAGGCGAGTGCGATCAAAAATAAAAATTCAGTAAATATTGCAACTGATTTAGTTGCAACTGTTTCTCTTCTTTCGATTCGATTTCCCTCATCTCATCACTTGTGAACGAGAGGCGAAAACTGCCTCTTGATGAGACTGATTACATTCTTGATTAAATTCTGTTCCCGGTGGGAAGTTTCGTGTTTCTTATTAATAAAAACGCGATAAAACGGATGAGTATGCGTCGCAGAAACGAGAGACGGTTTCTGCCCCGCGCGTACTCGGGCGAATGAAAAAGCACACGCTGGTGGAGGTTCTCTAATTTCAAGTAAGGCCAAGGAGAGAAGTGGGCCAGAGCCGAGTACGTCCGAGAAGACATACACGTGCCACGGCTATTTATATGCGGCAGACGGCGAGAGCAAGAAACAGGCGACGCACAGGACGTCGGACGAAAGAACACGACGGATGCGGTGGAGAAGAGAACCGGAGGAAGGGTTTCTCTCGGTAACGCTGCAATCTCGAAATTCGGTGAAACTGAAATTAGAATGATACACCGGGGTTATTTGGGGTTTATGTAATTCGAGAGATTCGACGACGGCGGCAGGCACATGGCGCTGCGTCACTGAATCTTGTTTGCTGAATTATTGGCTTCCCTCGAACGCAACCAGCAAGGACCATGGACGTTGATATTACTTGGACTTGTCAAGTGTCTTCTCTCTCTCTCTCTCTTTTATATTCTCCCTGGAAAAGTTCTGGAAATTTGTCAAGCAATTCGACAAGCCTTTCGCTATGTGTTGCATGCGGCGTACGGTAGGAATTCAGTCGGCGAAATTTATCGTCAGCGTGCATTTCTCGGAAAGTACATTGAAATAATCAAAACACTGAATTGCACTGCATCAGGCCAATATTATTTGTTCGTTCGTATTGAATTGTCAGCGCACGTACTATATTATTTCATAATGTATATGTTCGGATCAATCCTCAAACACAATTCTACGTCACTAATTTTTGGCGATTAATTTATCATCACTCGTTTTTATTTTCAAACGCGTTGAAACGAATGTAAATTGTTGAATTAGAGTTCACTTACGTTGGCTGATTCAACGTGAGGTTTGCAATTATTATCGATAACATAGGACGCCTTTAGTTTGTTCGACGTTTGATCACGGCGTCCCGACTCTCTTCCAAATTTCTTCCAACAAGCGAGGATGTCGCCGAGAGGCTTTCGGAGACACTGCGCTGCAGCAAAGAGCAATTAAAGGCCGGCTGACACCCTTCCTCGAGGTCGGCCCTCGATGACAGCTGCATCTCGCTGTCAATCAGTGCCCTCTTCTCGTTTCTGCGGGCGGTCAATTAAGTGGACGGTAACTCAATCCTTGGCGGATGTCCCCGCCACTTTATTTCGAGTCTCACGAGAATAACGAGGCGGTTGGTAACTCAATTTCACGAAGCGTGCACGCGCGGCCGCGAGCACGCTGTTTTTGTCAGCGACGTTTATTCTCGCCGTTCCCGGATTTACCGAATAAATAAGCGTCCCTCTCTCTCTCTTTCTCTCTCTCCCTCCCCGTCGAATGCGAGGGAAACGTCCACCGAGTCGGAATAATTTAATCGCACGTTGAACTGCACTTGTAATTCCGATGCGGCGATGGATCGTTCGTAACTCCACTCCGCAAAGATAAACTACGTACATTTATATTTCGCGTAACGCGTTAACGCATTGACTGGCAGCCTTCCCGCCTGCTAAGTAACTCGAGTGCAACCGTACGCTACCGTACGCTGACAAATTTCCCTAGGTGTAATTTGCTAAGGGTTGCGAGGCCAGCGAGGTTGATGTATGAATTTACCATTTCTCTAGCCGCCGCCGCCGCCGCCGCCGCCGCGGCGTAACGGTGTAATGAAATCCAGTTTCTTGCCGCCTTCTTCTCGACCAAGGGCTGGCGAATCTTTTCTATCAGCACGGCAGTCGTTTAGAAATGTACGTTTGCTACGTTTGGCGAAGGGAAACGAATGGGACGAAGAGGGGTGGTATATCAGAGACGAGCGATCGAGCCGAAATCCTTATCGCTCGTAGACACAAAGACTGCTGTCTTACAGATTGGTCCAAGGGAACAGGAACAGGTTCCAGGGTTTCTTTTCACCGGCAGACGGTACAAATAAAATCAACGTTGGGCCAGAAGCCCAGCGGAGCGTTCATTTCCTTCCATCGAAACACGAAGCAGGATCCTTAGATCCGCCTGCTTAGGGGTGTCATCGCCACTGGATACTTTCCAATTACAGCGACGAGATTTCGTAGGTTCGTTGATTCGTCGGTAATCCGTGCTTTGCTGCTCCTTATTGGATTAGGGGTCGCAGCGAGCGGTCAAACGACACGACCACGCGTATTTCAAATTAAGATTCTTGATAAATTGGTCGGGGAAGGGAGGAGGAGGATGTTGGACACCTCGTGTTACGAGAGAGAGACGCGATGCGTGCGTCGCGCCGGAATTAGCTGGCGCGTAATCAAGAGCAAAAACGACGTCGAATAAATTCCATTTTCGGGGCATTCTCTGTCCTTCTCCGAGGCTCGAGCCGCGTTTACGACGGATACTGTCTATCGAGTTGAGCGGAAAGTAATCGCGTATTTTTTTCTAACAGATGAATGTATATGTTAAAATGTAACTTCATACATCTTAAAATATTGACTATTAATTTCATTTTAAATTCGTTGCGTAATTTCCTTCATTTGAGAAACAGAACTATTGTCTGTTTGATTTCAAAATGAAAGTCAAGAGAGGACTTTTTTGTCTTCGAAAAGGAAAAAAGAAGCGGTGTGTGCACGCACATGAAAAATTGTCTGACGTGTGTTTGGTGAAGTACTACGGTAGAAAATCGGTTTGGAAAATTTCACTGCCGATATCAAATCTTGGAATCTGTCTTTTGTTGAAAAAGAGATGAGAATTTTTCCAACGAAACGCGGAATTTTTCCAACGAAATTTTCTGAAAGATTTTCGGACAAAATGGTTAATATATCGATAAGCTTGTTGTTTCTCGTTTGCACACGAAAAAAAAAACGCAATTATTTCTTGGTCAACCCAATAAATATTTGATTGTCGTCGAATATTATCACACACTCATACAATAAATTATACAATACATACAACAAGTTTCTGAGCCATACAATAAATCGCAATAACTCGCAACCTCTCACACTAATGATATCGACGTTATACAATAATTATACAATAGTTCGCAGTTAACTAACATACTCTGTATCAATGACACGTTCATTGTATGATGAAATAAAGGAAATAAAGGATGCTTTTAATTAAAAACGTGTCATTGTACAGAATGTATTCACAGTGGTCTCTGAACATTTTGAACATCTCAAACATTCGAATATTAAATTAAATTAATTTCGAATATTAGCGATAGGTTTGAACAAGCAATTAACCTCACAATGAGCGCAACAAGACAATAAAATGCAAAAGGCGTGATATATTTATAAAAATCAAATATTCTTTTACCTCGGAGCTGTCTCACATTTTCGGACAAAATGATTAATACATCGATAAGCTTGTTTTTCGTTTGCACACGAAAAAAAAAAAGCAATTATTTCTTGGTCAACCCAATAAATATTTGATAGTCGTTTCGAATATTAGCGATGGGTTTGAACAAGCAATTAATCTCACAATGAGCGCAACAAGAAATAAAGGCGTGATATATTTATAAAAATCAAATATTCTTTCACATGTCCGTTTTAGGAGCCGCGAATAATCGACGGCGTAACATTCCGGTGGTCGTTGGTTTTCGCGTAATTTCGTTTCGTAGCCGGTGTCGCGACCATACCTCTCGGGGTCAAGGGATAATTTTTCGCTCGATTCGCTCCCCTTTCGAACACTCGCGCCTCGTTCTCATTAATTTCTCCGCGGCTTTATGATTCGTCGTTTCGGTTTACACGAGGTTTCCGGCCGGCTGGCGTCGCAGCCTCCCCAACGCGCTCTCTCAATTATTTTCCCTTCTCGTGGTTCTCCTTTCTCTCCGATATCCTTTCTGGCCGGCTGATAAGTGCATTAGGCGAACCCGGAAATTGGTAGACATCCCGTCGTGTGTGTACGCGCATTAACCCCACCACCGTTCGCGTAGCTCTCGGTCGTCGTCGTCGTTCGGGTCGCGAGACCGTCGAGGGGTCGTCGTCAAAAAAGAACAGGAAGCTGGGCTTACGTGGTTCGACGAATGAAGAGGAAGTCCACGCGCGTGCTGTATATCAACAGATTTTAACCTACATACATGCACACGCGCGTCGAGGAATGCTTTTAGCTTTCTAGAACGGTTCAGCCTACTAGCGAGAAGGATCTCTTCCCTGTTTTTTCTTCTCTTTTCGATTCTTTCATGCTCACCACATTAGGTTCGATAGCCATAGCACTGTTACGATAGTGTCGTGTCTATCGAGTAAGTAACTGTTAACATCATCAGGTACAGGCTGCCACTGCCACGATTTTGCGTCATTTGTATAATAGCCGGTGATGATAGACGCACTTTTATGTCACTTGCGAGTGTTATTTTAACTGTTTTTGGCACACAAATCTTTAGAATCGCCCCTTTGTGATAATGTGATAAAGTTGCTTTAGTTTCTATATCCATTCTACGCTGTTTTCACAAAAAAGTGCCATGGCGAAATGATACAACTGATTTCGAGTAAATGAAGCGCGACGTGTAGAAATCAATTTGATCTTTCGTCAAAATCGAACACCATTTAGCGGGTATGGTCCGATGAATCAGAGTGAGGAACGATACGAAATGTCGAAACACCGGGAGGGGGGGGGGGGACAGTGAAAAATAGCGGTGCCATTTGTGACGAAAGATATGCTCTCTGTTGAACACTAGAGCTAACACTGGTTATTAAAATAACGTAAAATTTCCAGCGGAGATAAAGTTAAAGTAGAAAAAAATGAAAAGTGAAGTACACGAGCATTCAGTTATACATTTTATAACGAAAGGCCATTCAAATGTCTAAAAATACATTGTTTCACATCTGTACTTACTGTGAAATATTGAAACTGTACATCTGTTACGAAATGTTCAAAAATTTTATAAAAAAAACTTTAAAACACAGCATGGAGCGTACAAGCTTTTATTTATATATATTTTACGAAAAGTTATTTAAATCTCCAAAGAGTACACTGTAAAATATTCAACAAAAAAAAAAAAAAAAAAAAAATTTNGATGATTTTGGTAGTTCTCTATTATCTAGTTAACTAAACTGCTCTACTTCTGTTGCGAACATGTTCGTCAACGTGGACATATGTGGACATATCGTTATCGACCCCTGATTCGCGCCCGAGAGTCGCGTCGCCGAGATGGCACCGAGATGCCACTCTCTGCCGCGTTCTCCACGGGTCGTTAGGTTCTCGAGAGTACCTAGCTCTCTCTTCTCTCGCTGCTGGCCTTCTCCTTGCACGTTCCAGCCTCTTACCGTTGATGACTGCTATAAGAAATTGGCGGTGTAACGTGCGTGTTGATAAAAATCAGTTGGCCACGCGAGAGGGCGTCCAGGGATCGGTCTCGAGGGTGTAATAACCCCATCGCATTATCGTTATTCTCGACTTTCATTGATATCGCTCGTCTCGCGTGTCTAGATTCCGTGTGGCTCGTTCTGTCGCGCTGAATTCACTCGCGTAACAGCCTGCCTCTCTACACGTTGTAAACATCTTTTAACGATTATTGCTGCTTGTAAATCCCGCAACCTGAGCGTTTCATGCTTCTCCTCCTCCTCGTCGTCGTCGTCGTCGTGGTGCACCGACCTGCACGGTCGTTTGTCCACCATTTCGGACAATCGTCCTGACTTTGAACGCGTGAACCTCGAAGATGCACGAACCAGATTGTGTGCATGTCAGATCAGACCTAGGCGAAATTTGTTTCGAATAATAATTTGTATATACAATTTTGGAACGATGTTCTTTAGCATTTGGCGAATAATGGATTTCAATGAATGGTATGCAGCTCGTTTGTTGGCCAATTGAAGGAATTTGAAGCTGTACGATCGTTGAAAATTTGTCTCTAAAATAACATTGAAAGTAAATATCGATGAAACCAAGATACTCAGATAATCAATGAAAATCAGAATAATGTATTCGTGTGTGTCATCACGGCAGAAATTTGTCTTGACTTTTAATACGACTCGTTTCTTGAACATTTGGCCTTTTTTGGTATTTTACAAATACTTGTCACAGATGTATAGTCTAAAGTTCTCGTCATCAAAATATCGAGCGATATATATTGTGTGTATAGATAAGTATAGTAACTACACCGTAGCCGCTAGAATAAGAATATTCGAAATAATTTTATCCTTCATTTTCGACTATTAACTATTTTTTTCACGTAGAATTATCTTCTCTTATATCCCGCAGGATAATATTACCAAATTGACACGATGATGAACAACGATAAACCGAAATCGTGAACAGGGTCATGGACAGTTGATAACTGTTACGAAACTGGAGCTCCGTGAAAGTTAAGAGCGCAAAAACCGGCGGAACCGTCTGCCGAATATTTTTAACCGATTTCTCTCTCTCTCGACTTGTTTGATAATGCGGCAATAGGAGCACGGTTGCCACTTTCGCGCCACTTTCGTGTCGTACTCCGGATGACGCATGGTTTCGAAAAAAA